>JAJOZX010000291.1:1342500-1609997 GCA_023014485.1 Bathynomus jamesi | reverse complement strand
ATTAATAAAATAAATACATTGTTTTTACAATGACTATAATTATGAAGCTGGACTATTTATTTTATTTAATTTGGCCATTAAGCTTTAGGCTTTACTGGCTCTTATTTATTTTTATTTATTAATTAATAAGTATTATTAATAGTTAAAGTATGTGTTAATCTTAAATTATCATTATTGATATGATAAAGGCAAGGTCATTATTGAAGGTATTATACCAATATCATACAAAGAAATCAATATTATATTAGGGTGCACTGGATATGAATTTTTCATACCTAGCTGGATACTGGATATGGCCATATCTATCCAGCTGGATATATATTATTAGGTACTGTATTATTTTTACACTCATATTACTGTGTTTTGTTTTGCATTGGGGGCAAGTGCCCCCCCCCCCCCAAAATATAAGATAATAATAATTTAAGTATATTCAGATGTTTAATTGTTTTGTTCTCTTTCAGGTTCTTGTGTTGTATTAAACTATTAAGTATTAATCATAACAAGCTTTGTGTGGTCACTGTATACAATAAATGATCCTAGCGATATCACTGCAAAGTGTAATATTTGCCAAAAGATTATCAAATGTGGGATGGAGAAAGGCGGCCAGAAGTCTTTTAGCACAACACCTCTTCATAATCATTTGAAGATTAATCACCCAAAAGAGTATGCTGAAGCTAAAAACGAAAATGACAAAAAAAAGAATAGCTGCGACTGAATCAAAGGAAATAGGCATAGATAGAATACGGGCTAGACCATCAACTTCTACTGGTAGTACTCTGAAAGAAAAGAAAATGGACCAAATGAGTAAGCAGATCTCAATAGAGGAAAGCTTTTCATCTAAAAAAATATGGGACATCAATGACTCCAGGTCTGTGATGATTCACCGTAAAATTGGCATGATGATGGCTTTGGACAACCAGCCATTTACTTTAGTTAAAGATGATGGTTTTATTGATCTAATGGCCTACCTCCAACCCAGATATCTCTTACTGAGCAGAAGATAATTCTCTGATACTATAATTCCTTGTCTTTATAATGAGTTCATCTAAAATTGCTCAGAAGCTGGAAGAAGTAAAGCATGTCAGCTTTTCTTCAGATATATGGACATGCACAACCTCAAGAAAGTTTTATATCAGTATTGGGTCACTGAATAGGTAAAGATTTTGAAAGATACGATTTTGTGCTACATGCCTCTCATTTCTCAGGGTCGCATACTGGCAAGAATATATCTGAAAAGTTTCACTCTATGTGGGATAGTTGGGATCTTGATGCAAATAAGAGGAATTTATTGGTGAGGGATGGAGCTAGTAATATGGCTCTTGGTAGTGACCTGGCTGAAATACCTTCAATACACTGCAGCATTCATTTACTCCAATGGGTTATTAGTGACTCGATTATGGTTCAGAGGAGTGTAATTGATATCCTTGCAAAAAGTTGCTGCCTTGCAACTCTAATCATTCTCCTTTGGCCTGTAACAATTTCAAACACATTCAAGTGCAGCAAAATCTTGAGCCTCTCCTATTGGTTCAAGATGTCCCAACACGTTGGAACAGTGCATATTTGATGCTAGAAAGATTATATAAATTAAAAATTCCAGTGCAACTGTATTTGGCTGATCGTAGTGAATTACCTACCATCACATCCTTCGAGTGGACACTGATATGAAATCTCCTTAAAATATTAAAACCATTCATCCAATTAACTCAGGAAATGAGTTTGAAAAAATCAACTTTGTCTTCCGTAATCCCAAGCATTTGTATTTTACAAAGATTTCTTTTAAAGATTGGCTATGATGACCAAGGTGTTCAAACGACAAAGAGAGAACTCCTGACTTCTCTTTGAGCGTGTTTCTTGTTGGAGAGTAATGATGGGAAGTCTTTGAACATATCGAGAGTAACAGTGAGAAGAAGAAAAAAGAACCATTTTTGTTGTTTTATTATCGTTGTGCTGGAGTGGTTTGCTTGCTGCTTAATGTTTCCTTTTCATATGGGGACAGTGGTGGAAAATCACATGTATTTCTAAGTAACTGCAACTTTTCTCTAATGTTTAAGACTTATTTTGGCACATTTTATTATTTAGTCATTCTGTAAGAAAATAATAGTATTTGAAGGCATTTATTTATCATTTTGACTGATTTTGCTCTTAAACAAGAACCTATCTCTATAAGCACCATGTTATAATGACCTCTATTAACAGATTTTTCGCTTAGTGGACAAGCCTCAAGAACATATCTTGTCCATTAAAAGAGGTATGATAGTATCTTAATATTACGCTTAGCATTCCTAACAGATCTTTTAACCTGATGTCTAAGCTTGATATATCTATTAAAGCTAGCTACTGTGCCATTGCACTTGTCTATATTCTCTGTTAGGCTTGTTTATGAACTTGCCTATTTCCCTAGTCCTCCATTTGGGCCTACCATGATTACTAGTATGCTTAGGCCTATGGGGTCATTCCATGTCAACTCAGCCACAAAATGGCACTTTTTGCACTCACCCCTTTCAATTTTGCTCATACTTGGCACAATAGCAGATATACATGCCAAACTTAAATTCCCAAATTATTAGAGCTGACTGACCTTTGGTTACTGAGATACAAGGTCACAAAGTTGTGACATTTTGACCTTTTTTGCGTTAAATGACTTTTTTCAAAACTGTGTAACTAAAAAACTATTAAAGCTAGAGCATTGATTTGGGTCGCATTTTAAAGCTCCTTAGTAGCCCCTTGTTTATTGTCTCTTGTTAAATATCTCTACTGTGAAAAATAAAAAAATCCCTTCAAAAGTTGACCTTTGACCTTGAATAATAAAAAAATACCTTCTAAAAAATTCAATTTTTTTACATTAATACCTTGAGTCATGTACAACAAAATCCCAAGAAGCTGTAAGTGGCTGATAACTAGTTCAATGTATAAAAAATAATGAATTCAAGCAACATTTTGAAAAAAGTCATTTTATACAAAAATTGTCAAAAAGTCATGACTTTGTGACCTTGTATGTCAGTAACCATTTTTGTCTAAGGTCAGCTCAATCTCTTACAAATACAACCCATATCTACATACTCTCTGCAGCCTTCTACAAACAAGCAAATGCTTATTTTTAAATATTTGTTCTTTACCCACCTCACCTGTATGTTGTTGTTGTTTAGCCAATCAGCCCCCCTGATCGAGCAAGCCGGCGGCACGCAGGTAACCGATCGCCCTCTCCGGAGTGGACCAGAGGTTCAGCGCACTAGTGATGTTGTGTTGTGTTCGTTGTTGTGCTAGAGCGGTACAGTCCATCATAATGTGTTCAATTGTTTGTGGTGTGTCTTGGCACAGGTGGCAGGTGTCGTCTATGGAGTTGTCTAGTCTGTGTTTATATGTCCGTAAGTTTGGGTGATGTCCACATCGGAATCGTGCTAAGTTAACTCGATCCGATCTGCTCAGGCTGATCTCTGACCTGTTAATGGGTGGCGGCTTCGCACCTAGGACCGCATTCGGACCGAGTCGTGTCAGTGCTTTGTGGGTTAGATGTGTGTGTGTGTGTGTGTGTTTCTGTACTGTGTGATGTCTGTGGGGCGTGGTATGGAATGGAGTATTTCGTTATAATATCTCTCTGGTGTTACCTTAATGGTGCGAGGTGTTGGTGCATGATTGTACATATAGTGGCAAGGGTGTTGTGGGTTAGTTGTCGCTGCTGCCATGAATTGTGTTCCCCTCATGTCTAAATGTTCCCTAACTTTTAGTATTTTGTTTCTGTGTGCAGGTGTTCTATTGGTGTTGTTTGAGTGCATCCTGTAATGATACGAAGTGCGTTGTTTTGTATTGTTTGTAAGGTGTTTGTGTGTGTGTTTGAGATAATGGGTGCCCAGCATGGGCTAGCATAGTCCATAACTGAGTGAACATATTGTTTGTATATGAGTGATGTTGTTTCCTACTGGTGTCCAAAGTTTGTGCCTGTTAGTACCCTAAGCGTGTTAAGTCGAGGTACATTTGGTTTTAATGTCCTGAATGTGGTTTGCAAAAGATAATGATGTGTTGTATGTGACACCAAGTATTTTGGTTCTGTGAGTGTGTGGAATGTTGATGTTGTTTAGTGTAAGCTGTGGAATTACCTGGTGTTCTTTTGTGTTGCTTGTAAGCAAGGTGATGGTTGATTTTGTGGGCGCTACTTTGAGTCTCTTGTGTGTGAGCCAGTCTTGTATACTGTTTATGTATGTTTGTAGGTTATTTGTAGCGGTGTCGATGTTGTTGTGGGTGGATGTTAGTGTGATATCATCTGCATATGATGATAAGGTAAGCTTGTTATCTATGGGTGTTGGAATGTCATGCATGTATAAGTTGAAGTGTGTTGGTGAGAGAACAGAGCCTTGAGGGCCCCGTTCGGAAAAAGCTTGTTTTTGGATGACCTGCCATTAAATGTGACATGTGAGTATCTTCCTGAGAGATAGTTGCTCAGCCACCATTTGGTGTTATTGTGCATGTTTGTGTTGAGTATTTTGTTTATGAGAGGGAAGCGTGGGATAGCATCAAATGCTTTACTAATGTCTATTGTTGCTAATAGTGTACGTTGAGCTGGTCTTCTGGAGTTGATGCCATCCATGATGTGCTGCGTGAGGTTAGTGAGTAATGTCGTGGTTGAGTGGTGAGGTCTGAATCCATGTTGAGTAGGCGATAGTGGTATGTGTGGGTTGGTGATTTGTAAGATTAGTCTTTCTGTTACTTTGGAAGGTGTGCATAGTAAAGTAATGGGTCTATAGGAAGCTGGTTCTGTTGGATTTTTGTTTGGTTTGAGTAGTGTAATAATTTTACCTTGTTTCCATATGTCAGGAATAATAGTGTTGGTATGAATATGTGCTGATATTTGTGAGAGCTAATATTCCTTGTGGGCCCAAGTGTTTAAGGTGTATGTTAGATATGTTGTCTGGTCCAGTAGCCTTCGAATTCTTAATGTTTTTGATGATCTTGGTGGTCTGGTCTGTATTGAAGGGTGTAATGGTCATGTCGAGTCTGTAGGTTTTCTTGTGTCTGGCTGTTTGTCTGTCTGCATGTTTCTGGTTGTTGTCTCTGTTTAAGTGACTTATCTTTGCGTAGTGATTAACTAGAATGTTAGCTTGTTGTGTGTATGTTGGGATATTATTTTGGCTGCGACAGATAGCCGCGTGGGAGGTGTGAATGCCGCTGTTAGAGTGGGTAATGCTGTTTATAGTCTTGTATAGCCTGTATGTATCTGTGGAGTGGTTTAGTGTTATGAATTCCCTGAATGTTTCTGTTTGTTTTTCTTTGAGTTTGTTGTTTATTTCTGTGTTGAGCTGTTGTATCTGCTGTTTTATGGCTTCTGTGTGTGGTGTTTGTGTGTTATATTTGAGGTTGTTACGTTGCCTTATGAGGTGGGCTATTTCTCTAGTGTAATTTGGGTTGTATTTCCTAATGTTGCCTGTATGTTGTGCATGTATGTGATGGTTTTCAGTAGTTGACAAGATTCTTGTGGGCCACCCAATTTATTGTGATTTCTAGAAGAGAAAACAATTTTTAATGTATACCTAGATAGCTACCTAATTAACAAATACAAGTAACATATTAAAATGTACATACAATATGTATAGGTATAGTGCTCATTGATTTCCATTTATCACAACTTAAAATGTATGCAGTGTATATATAGTTACATGACCATTTTAATTTTGAATTCTTACCTTTCTGTGCTGTAGATCTGCCAAAGCTTTGGATGCCTTCAAAGTAACTTCTTTGCAAATCCTGTATGTTCGTCCATTAGTAGTAGATGCCTCAACTTGTTAGAATATCTGAATATGGTAAGATTAATTCATCTGGTTGACCAGGATACACAAATGATGGGTTTGGGCCATGAGGATGAAGGAATGTGACTTTTACTTCTCTATTCTCTGGTATCTTTTCCAGCACATATGCCACCCACCAATGGCCATCATATGCAGCAGTAACAAAACCATGTATTTTCTCCTCAGTCACAACTTCTTCCTTTTCAGTAACTTTCTCAATATTTGAATAATGTTTAACCTTAAGAGAAGTCAATGAAACTGGCTGTAAATGGTGTAATTTCTGTGTACCAGCAATAGTCCTTGCAGTTGTCTCTCTCTCTTGGAGAAGTTGGCTTTCCTCTTCATGCTCTTTATTGGTTGAAAAATGACATTTTATATTTACAATATTTTCACTTGCAAATGTATATAACTGTTCTGCAGTAAGGATCTGTTCATCATAAGGTTGTTGTAGACTAGCTTTTGCAGCTAATCTCTTAACTGTGCCTCCAACACCATCACAGGGTCCCTTTCCATGACTTGTTGCAAAAAAATTCCATTTTGTGGATGGAACCGATGGATGAGATATTATCTTTTAGGAATTTTATCAGATGCTTTTGAAACAAATGTACAGCAACTGTGTTATGGATGTTACACTCTGAAATAATAACAAAGCTAAGGTGAGCAATCTCATCTTCCTTTTTATAGTAAATAACAAATGGATGTAGAGTAGCCATCTCATTGTTCCAGTGAAAGCTCTGAACCTCATCTTGAAGAATAAAGGAATAATTTTCAGCAAAATCTCACACAGCAAGGACCTCACCATCTTTCAAAGACATTTTTGTTTCACGGTAATAAGTTGCTTGCATCTTTGTCTTGAAGTCATGTATCTGGTATTCTTTCAGTTGGTTACAGAATTGGTCAATATATTCATCTGTATTCAGTTCTACTGATTCAAGATTTGACCGATCTGTATTGGTCCACTTTTTAAAATTTATGATATCAATGAAGTTGTTTGTAAATATGTCCAGTAGTCTGTTTTTTAAATCTGATGGATCTCCACATTGTTCACATTGTTTGAGGCAGGATTGCATTCCATAAAGGCAACACAATGACGTACATTCTTAATAGGTGTGTCATCATTTGCAGTTAGTTTTTCTAATTCAGCTCCTACAAACATAAGTTTGGCATTCTGATGAATTGTACAGACACATACTGAGTGAGTTCCTGTTGCTCCATCAATAACACACTGCTTTGGACGCAATTCTGCAAATTTACTGAATCCCACCTTAACCAAAGGATTTCTTTCTTTGAAAATATGATAGGCTTCTTTTAAATTGCAAAGTAAAAGATGCTTTTGCAAATGTATCCTTCCTCTTTCATTGTCAATGATACTACAATAGTCTTTCTTTCCTGGCATTGTTCTACTGATGTCTTCTGAAAGATAAAATGCTTTAATAGCATCAACAGTATCCTGTTTAATTCTTTTCCCACCCTTTGGATTTGGGTCTGAAAGGACACCTTTTTCTTCAACTATTTTTTTAGCAATAGATGCTGTAGCTATGCCTTGTTGTGTTAAATTCTGAAGCAATTTTCCTAATGCTCCAACTTTTGGGCAATACAGTGAGGATTTTTATTTTATCACTTCTTTTAGTATTTTCATTTTTGAATTTTTCCTTGTAGACTCTTTAGAAATAATAAATCAACATCTCCAGATGGCTCCTTAAATTGTGAGTCAGAAATCTCTCTTCCTGCAACTGTTTCCATTCTCTTCTTAACTGTCTCTGTCACCTTGCTTAGTTTTTTAGCTCCATATGACTTTTGCTCTACAAGCTTTCTCTTTTTTATGGGTGATTCACCAATTGAAACAAAAGAAGCATTCAAAGTACACATCTCATGGTTTTGCTCTGAAGTTGACGCATCACTATTGTCAACATTTTCAATTTTCTCAAGATCTTCAGGTGGTTCACTACTACAAGAAGAATCATCATTTATGTCTGAATTCAAAGTGCCTATTCCTTTCTCAGGCAAGGACTCAAGATGTTCTCTACACTGCTTACAAAGTCTGTGATGTAGTGTTAAGTGCAGATCAGGAAACTTATTTACAAGTTCCTGTGGTACAATTCTCAAACTCTTCTTTCGACACTGACCTTTGTGATGCAGCAAAGGATCAGCACACTTCTGTTTCAGTTTTAAATGTTCCATGTTTGTACTCTGAAATCACAAAAACACAAAGAAAATCCTGAAAAGAAAATAATGAACAATTAATGAATTATTAAATAAATTTTTATACATGTATTTAGTAAAAATAAATTAACTTTAACTTGAAGTCAGGAGTCAACTCTGTAAAGTTGACAGTACTTATATACTAGTTGGGCCTTTGGATCAGCGCTACTCCAGTAGATTTGGGGCTGTCGAGGGGTTTAACCCTGGTTGTCTTTTAAAAGACTTCTTTTGGCACAGGTCACAAAAAGGTTTTTGAACTAAGTCTTCACTGACACTATATCAGAACAGAACTTTTAAATAAATGAACTGACAAAAAAAATCTGAAATTGAAGAATGATGCCAACTTCATTTATTTTTTATACATTGAACTAGTTATCAGCCACTTACAGCTTCTTGGGATTTTGTTGTACATGACTCAAGGTATTAATGTAAAAAAATTGAATTTTTTAGGAGAAGGTATTTTTTTTTTATTCAATGTCAAAGGTCAACTTTTGAAGGGATTTTTTTATTTTTCACAGTAGAGATATTTAACAAGAGACAATAAACAAGGGGCTACTAAAGAGCTTTAAAATGAGACCAAAATCAATGCTCTAGCTTTAATAGTTTTGTAGTTACACCATTTTGAAAATAGTCATTTAACGCAAAAAAGGTCAAAATATCACAACTTTGTGACCTTGTATCTCAGTAACCAAAGGTCAGTCAGCTCTAATAATTTGGGAATTTAAGTATGGCATGTATATCTGCTATTGTGCGAAGTATGAGCAAAATTGAAAGGGGTGAGTGTTTTAGGTGGCTGACTTGACATGGAATGACCCCATAATGAAAAACAGGGCTTATGTGACTGCAACTGCAATAGATCTGCAGTATAAGTTTTCTTTCTTTCAACAAGATCAAAAAGAGCAGGCTAAATCCTGGCTGATTGAAGAAGTCATAGGTATTGAAAATGGTGGTGGTAATGATTCAAATGAAAGTGAAGGTAATGAAAGTGGAAGCGAAAGCAGCTCAAATTCCAGTTCTCCTATGCGAAAGAGGAAAGACGAAGAGGACATTCTTGAAGCGTGTTTTATGGGGATCACAAAAGGAGAGCAATCTGGGGAAGTAAGTTACAAGAGAAGAAAGGTTGAAAAAAAGACTGCTCTTGTTCTAATGATTGCAGGGGAGTTAGACCGATATGCATCTGAACCTCTTGTAGATAGGAAATGCTGTCCAGTTCAAATTTGGAAGCAGGAGGACTGATTTCCTCTCCTTAAAACTATTGTTTCAAAGCTTCTCTGCACACCCGCATCCTCTGTATTTTCAGAGAGAATGTTTTCTGGATATGGAAACTTAAGGTTTTGTGGTGATAGATCCCACAGCTCAACACAAGTGTTGTGGGATATAGGGAGGCAGCATCTTGGGTTAGGGGATACTCTCTGTCCTTACACACCCCATTTAAAGAGATTCCTCTGCCAAGTGGTGCCCCCCATAGTACTGTGAGGTATTGAAAAACTCATGATCTTCACTTGCCCCATAAACACCTTTAAATGGGAGACCCAAAATGGGTGCACACACATTTCTACATTACTGTACAGTCTTTACATTCACACCTACACTTTTCCTCCTAAGTGTATATATAGTAATGTATATGGTTGTAAATTGTGACTTGGTCCGCAATTGATATGGACCGGGACTTATTTTTGGTTGACACGGATGGATGGATACTGTAATGAAATTGACTGGATTCTTTGGATCTGATATATTTGCATGTTGGTTATAAATAGATAGACTACTATCCACATATATGTTACTCTCTCTATTATGACTTGATCCTCTGGATCGAGAGATTCTATCTAGTTTTTAATTGATAATTATTTAGTTTTGTAAAAATTGGTTGTTGCCAATGTACAGGCAGTTTTTACATAGTGGAGCCACCTCGATAAGCTGAAGTGGCCCCTAGTGTGCCCAGTGCCCACTATAAAAATTTCTCATGTTCTTGTGGTTCAGAACCCATGTAAAATTGTAGGTCCACTCCGCCACCACGGAGGACATGCGCAGTACACAATTACGAATGCAGTTAGGTAGACCAGCCATGAGTGGATCCTAGGGCCTTTGTTGGTCTGAAACATTATAATATCTATGAAGCAAGGCAATCCCAAATATTGCCTAAAAGAGGAGAAATGCTCTTGTTTCTGCACCACAACAGAAAAAAGTTCTAAATCACTATTGAGTTTTTTTTTATTCTGAAGACCTCCAGGCTGAATGGCAGCATCTGACCTACACAATACTGCCCTCCATTCATTGATTTCATTCCAGGCATTTTAGATTGTATTCAATGTATTGTTTTACATTTGTCAAGCTTGTAATATTTTGTATTGTTTTGAAAATAAAGGAAAAAAAGGAGAAAAAAGAATGGAAAGCAAGTGCAGGGGTCTAGCAATATTTTACTCTTTTTAAAAAATTTAACACCTAGACGTTTTTATAAAAAGCTCTGATTATATTAATAGAACTGTAATCGTTAAGGATGGACAGATGTTTTATTTATTTTTGGTCATCAGTATTGTGTTGATTCAATATAAAAAGTGTTGCTGGACTGGTTTAGGGGTGGGCCCTGGAGGGCTTTCCATTTTTTTTGTATATAAAATATTATTTGTAATGTGTTGTCATATTATGGCAGATTTTCACACAGGTGTTAATTTTCTAATGTCTTGGCTTATATCTGACATATCCAGCCGGATATGACCCATATCCTGCCAGGTACTGGATACTGGATATTTCGCAATATCCAGCCAGATATCATATCCAGTGCACCCCTATATTATATATGAGAGATAAGAACTGAACAATAACAAGAAATGTCTTTTTAATACTAGATTACACATGAGAAATGAATAAACAAGAGTAAGGTACATTAATCCTAGATTTTTATTAGTATGCCATTGTTAATCAGGATTTCAACTTGGTTTCAATCCAATGAAAATGGGTAATTTTTGAGATGAAAACAATCAAAATTGAGGTATAACATACTTTGATCTATTTCTGGTCTGATACGAGTGGAATTCTTCATGAGTTACAAAATATCTGTTTACCCATTGTAAGTTAATGATTTTGTTCTTACACTTGTAAATAAAATGTGTCAGTTTGATTACATCATTGAGCTTTAGTAGTTTTAGCTCTTTAAATAATGCTAGAGTGATCCTTCTGTCTGGTTCCTTAACCACTTAACAAACTTATTTATTTCCAAGAAAGTGGACAATATATATATATTTTTTTTAATAGAATATTTTATTCTTTTTATTGTGCTAAAGAGGAAAATAATCGACATTTTATTATTTTTTTTATTTTTAAGAAGTTATAAAGAATTACATGTCCTTTGAAAAATTTGCCCGAGTTTATACGTTCATTTTTTAAAACGAGAAATACATGTTTTTTGAATAAAAATAATAATTATGTTAAGCAAATTCCTTTCAAAACAACTCTGAACTAAATAAAAACTATGTAAAAGAAAATTGGCATATTACTTTTAAGAGAAATCATACTTCGAGTGATAATCACGAAAGCACGGAGAAACGCATAGGCCTACATCGCAATCTCTGCAGTAATATCTTGACTCACGGTGAATTTTTTTTCCCCTTTCGTTTTCTTTCGTGTACAAACTGCACATATCCTTGTTGGGTTCATTTTTTTCTCAGTTGCTGGAATAATATCTGGAAAGTGGCGCCCTGACATTCGAAGTGGTGTGGCATTGGTGCTTGGTCGACCCCTTGAAGCTACGAAAGATACTTTGTATTTTGCAACCATCATGTCGATCAGCTCCATTCTGTAGTCTAATGGTTTCTTGCTTTGTCCCGTTTGTTTGAAAAGAATGAAAGAATTCCATACAGCTAATTCTAAAAGATGAAAAAACAAGAGAATAAAAACCCACTCTAATAGACAGAGTTTATTTCCACGACAGTTTCGACGCCCACTGTCGTGGAAATAAACTCTGTCTATTAGAGTGGGTTTTTATTCTCATATTTTGACCTTCACGTAAAAAAGTGAAGTTTTTTGCATTTATGAAAAAACAACTTCCGGTAATACTTCTTTCCCCGTTTCCTCATGATTGGGTAGCTTGAAAGTGTTTGATCAACCCGATCAACTCCTCCCATGGTGTTGTTGTAATCCTTCACAATCTGAGGCACACGGACAACACCTCGCCTTCTTACACATTGTCATTTCTGAAGAATGAACAGTTGATAGAAGAGTGACATCCCTTTTGTCTTTCCATTTCATAGCCAAAACTTTTCGACGCCTAAATGCAATACTTTCCCCCTTTTTCAGTTTTTTGTTTTTTATTTGCGCAGGTATCCCTTTCCTTGTTTTTTTACAGTCCCATAAGTGTCTGTACGATGTTCAACCAATAAGTTAGCCAGCTCCGGTGAAGTATAAAAGTTGTCTGTAGTCAGGCAATGACCTTTCCCCAATAATGGCTCCATCAATGACATCACAATTTGGATAGATACTGGAAGATCTTTATAAACCTGACTCACTTGAGTACCTTTTCCAGTGTATATGATTGTTGACCAAACATAGCCTGACTTTGATTCGCAAAGCATGTATAATTTTATGCCAAAGCGAGCTCTCTTCAGAGGCATATACTGCACCCACCCAAGACGTCCTTTATACATCATAAGGCTCTCATCAATTGTCACATCACGATCTAGGTTGTATAGAGAATTGAATTTGTCACTAAGGTATTTGTAAACTGGATAAATTTTGTTCAGTTTCTGGTATGGGTGGGTATTTGGGTCATAATCTTCATTATTTGCAAAATGTAAATTACTTTTCAAAAGCTGAAATCTTTTGAGAGTCATGCACTGTCTAAAAAATGGTGTATCCATGATAGGCTTTTTTGTCCAATAAAGCCAATAGTTAGGCTTTGGAATTAGGCCTTGCAGCATTGTTATTGCTAAAAACACACTTATCTCATTACTGTCTGTAGCTCTCCAAGCACTGTTCCCGTGTTGCGTTGCATACCGATTCGTCTCAGTTACAATAATATCGATGAGTTCATCAGTAAAATATAAATTGAAAAAATCTAATGGATTACCTTCAATGGGAACATTCGTATTTGCATTACTCTTTGTGAAGTCAAATCTTGGAGGAGCTACCGTAGGCTGAGTCTCTTCAAACCACGATTGACGAAATTGCTCAAATGTTTCATCTGATTCACCCTCCGAAAAGTCTTCTGAGCAAGAGGAATCACTGTTATCATCTTCGGAAGAGCTCAGATGTATATCTTCAACATTTCCTAACAAACTTTCTTCTTCACTATCAGAATCCATCTTTATATGACTAAAATTACCATATGTAAAAAATGATTTGGACAGACATACAACGCACCTCGGATGACTGTTGCGCACTGAGAAAGTACTGTATATAAACATAATTATATGTGTTATATGTCAAAAGCCAGGCTTCAAACCACGCCCAGAGGCGTGGCTTTCGAGCAGTACAGCCAATTAGAGTAAATGCACGAGATATCTCGTTCAAATTTTAAACATACTTCAAATTTTTCATGCGCCTGAGTAAATTCAGGTAAATTATTTTAGAGCGAGTCTTTAATGCCCGAGTATATTCGGGCAAATTCGTTAAGTGGTTAACACCAGACCCCGATGTTTTCCTCCATAAATCTTTCACTTATTCTCCTTCCGCCTTCCTTGATTTCTCTTGGTCTGTTGCTCCAGACCTTTATGGTAGTAACCATTTCCTGCTCTTCCTTGCATCTCGGCTCCTCAGTTCCTCCACTCTTCCTATCTGATGGTCTCTTGCCAAAGCTGACTGGTCTCTCTTCCAGTCTAAAAGCCAAATGTACGCAGTTCCAAGCAACTTTTGGACTATCGATGCTGCCTCCACCTACCTCACTGATCACATGCCGTTCTATCCCCCATTCCCAAATCAACATTTCCTGCTCTGCTCCTTCGGTTCCATGGTAGACCCCGAAATGTGTCCTAGCCATTCGAGCCAAGAAGTCTGCCTTTCACCCTCTTCAACGCAGAAGGCAAATTCAATAGCCTTCAAATGTGTCCGAGCTCAGGCCTACTGCACAGTCCGTGAAGCCTGCTGCTTTTCCTGGCAAGCCTACATCTCCTCTCACTTCCCACACCCCTTCCTCCTGAATCTGGAACAAGATTAGGAAAATTTCTGGTAAATCCTCTCCTCATCCTCCTCCTGTCCTTACGATAGACAGACACCCAGTGTCATCCCCTACTGCAGTGGTGGAAGCCTTGGCCTCAACCATTGCTTCCATCTCCCAACATGACCACCATGATCCTGCTTTCCTCGGATGTAAGGTTTTACTTGTTCCCTCCTCTCACCTTTTCCAGACTCCCAAAATTTCCCTTATAACCACCTTTTTTCTGTTGGAACTGTGCTCAGCATTGGCTTCATGTGGTAACTGCTCCTGGCCCTGACTGTATTCATTTTGATATGCTTTGCCACTCTCCTCACCTTCTATAATTGGGTTTGGGTGGAGAGCACCTTCCCCTCCCATTGGAGGGAAGAAGTGGTGCTCACCTTCCCTAAGCCCAGTAAGGACCTGACATCTCTCCTTAACTACCATCTAATAGCCCTCACTAGCTGCTTCTCGAAACTTCTTGAGAAGATGGTTTCTTAGCGCCTTTGCTTTCTCTCTTGCAGACTGGTTTTCGCAGGGGCTGTAGCACCACTGACATCTTGGTGTAACTGGAGACTGCAGTCTGTCTCTCCTTTGCAGAGCAACATCACCTCTATGCAGTTTTCTTTGATTTGGAGAAGGCATATGACACCACCTAGTGGTGATGGATCTGCCAAAAACTATATCACTTTGGTTTTTGAGGCTTCCTCCTGTCCTTCATCCCTAACTTTTTATCTTCTCACTCCTTTCGTGTCCAGGTGGATAATTTTTTCTCTTCTGCACACTCGCAGGAGGAAGGGGTTCCCCAGGGCAGTCCTGAATGTCATCTGTTTTGCTTTAGCGATTGATGCATTGTGCGGCTCTGTCCTCTGGGATTACAGCCACCCTCTATGTTGACAATCTTGCTATATATTGCTCTGGTTCCCAATTCACCTTCCTTGAACATCATCTCCAGTGAACCCTGGATTTGGTCCCCAGATGGGCCACAGATCATAGGTTTTGTTTTTCTCACTCAAAGATGGTGGTGGTACATTTCTGTCGCCATCGTCGCTGCATTGCCATCCCTTCCCTCTCTCTTTATGGATCGCCGCTCCCTGTAGTCCCTGAAACTAGATTTTTGGGTCTTCTCCTTGATTCCCATCTCTCCTGGATTTCCCACCTGAAGTCTCTGAAGACTACATGCCTTCAGACTTGCACCCTTCTCAAATTTCTTTCCTCTGCCCTGCGCATGCTGGACCCTATCCGTTGTCTGGGTGTACACATTAGCATTGCCGCATTCCAATCCTCTCCCATTGTTAGCCTTTATGCGGAAAGTGATCTCCTGCTGGATGTCCACTGTACCTTAAAGGGTTTAAAATACCTTTTTTGCGTCCAGCAGTTTTCTTCCAACCCAGTGTACCAATCCCACTTTGGCCTCCTTTGACCGTCGCCCCCATCTGGTTCAACCATACGGTCTATACATGGCTCCCATCCTGTCTTCTTTTGGGGTGGAAAGGTGAGTTCTTCCCTCTCCTCCCTCTACCTGATTGACGCTTTGAGATCATTCTGGTATGACTCTGTATCAGTCACATGCATAGTCATCTTATGATGGGGAATCTTGCCCCCTTTTGCTCTTGCGGTATTCATCTCTGTCTTGCATTTACTTTTAGTTTGCCCTGCCTATGCCGCTGCCCATTCCCAGTCTTTCTCTTTCTGCCCTTCAGGCTCCACTCTTACTTGTTTATTGGGTGACTCTATGCCTATACTGAAGGAGGCACTTTTCTCCTTTCTCTGCCAGACCTGTCTCCTACTCTCTATTTAATGTAACTCGGGTATAATTTCTTCCTCTTTTGTTCTTTTTACTGCCTTCTCTCTCTTTTATCACAGTTTTTCTTCCACTCCTTATCCAGTGTTTCTTTCTTACCATTTCCTTGCATTCTCTCTCTATTTTAGTATCAGTGCGGTATGACTTTGGCAGTTGAAGCACCGGTGAAGCACTGCTATTCATTCCATTCATTCATTCATTCACTAGAGTGATCAAGGAAATTGGTATCGGATAATAACCTTATTGCTCTTTTTTGGATGACAAAGATCCCGTTTATTGTGTTGGTGGAGTTTCCCCAAACAATGGTGCAGTACGTTATATAAGGTAGAACAGCTTTACTAGAAGAGACTGCAACTGAGCTGTCAGATGGAAAATAAGAGAGAAAGAATTAGTAGTAAAGTTGAAGTTTGACTAGTTGCCAGAAAGAGCAAGAAGAATTAGAATTAGATACGTTTTTACATTTTATTTGGTGATGGAATTTTTTATGAGTTCAAGAACAGATTTTGCATGATTCAGGGCAGAAATACAAACTGAGTGAGAGTCAGGAGTTGGATGGTGATGGTACCTTCTGAAAGCTTCTTCCCTTATGGATAGCATTAGAGCAAACAAAGTTAAACCAAGGTTTTTTTTTATTAGTAGTAGGAATAGAATATGGAATGTACGCCTCCATGCCTAAGTGATTTTGCTCAGCACACTCAGAGGGGTCCCAGCCATGGAAACAGTAATCATTCCATGGGAAATAATAGTAGTACTGCCTAAGGGCCTCCTAATTGGTCTGTACATCTAAGTTTAATTTATAGGAAATCTATTTTATATACAGTATTTCACCTGTACATATAGAATATTTTGTTTTTACAAAATATAGCAATTTATTGAAACTATATAATTATTTTCTCTAATTTTTTTTATGCTGGTTGGAGGTTTTTTTTTATGCTGGTTGGAGGTTTTTTTTTATGCTGGTTGGAGGGGCCAAGGGTGAATGCCCACAAAAATGTTCCACGCACCCAAAGAGGAAGAAGAGAGCCAAAATCAAGGTCCAAGGTTTTTGAGAAGTCTGGATACTCTGCGTTTGAAAGATTGGAGGTTAGAGACGGGGGGAAAGATGGATTGAGGAAGATTGTTCCATGGTTGACTGGTTGAGTAGATGAAAGATTGAAAATACTGACTAACTCTTGCATTAGAGAGAGAGTCAGAAAAGGAATGAAAATGTGTTGAAAGTCGGCTACTGCTTGCTTTCCTTAAAGGGGACATGCAGTTAGAGAGTTCAGAAGAGCAGTGTCCTTTATAATAGAGAGAGAGATTGATTAGTTTGATTGGTTGAAAACCATCAATAAGAGGTGGGGAATTGATGAAATGAAGGACCTTTGATTCTACCTAGTCAAGTGCAGCTGTGTGGGTTGAGCCACTCCACATATGATAAGCATACTCCAAACAGCACTGTACAGAGACAGCAAAAAAAAAAAAAAAAATTTAGGCATTTGCCATTCTCATTTTGTCATAAATATTCTCTTGTATATAAATACATGAACTAATTATCATAGTGACATTACCAATTCAGGATTATCTATATTCAGTATCAAGCACAAACACTACCCACCAAATTGAGTGTCAACAAGCTGTGGTGCTGAAAAATGAGTTACAATGTTATTTTCAGAATTGAGTGAATCTAGCAATGTAGAGTAATGTTAGTAATTGCCATACACTAATGCCCTTGTCCATTTCCGCTTAAAGATAGCTTGTGGACACTACTTTGGAGAATTGACCCATTTTAAATTGCTTCTTAATAGTCCAAAAGAATCGGTATATGTATCTATACTTTTGAAAATATTTCTATACCTTTACTTTCATTTATTTCTATGCCGCTCCTACAGGCCTACTGGTATGTCATTCGAATCAAAGTAGCTACCGCGTATTATGAAGAAGGGTGTTAGTACTGTAGGATATTTTAACTATATTGTTATTAAATGGATTTGGGTTTTTAATTACTGTCAGGAAGTCCAATTACAGACTGAATTTTAGGTATTGTGGACTTTATAATTGAAATTCATTGCTTTGTGTTGTGTTCATTATTGTATGTGTAACTGAGTAATACCGGGTGTTTCAAAAGTCTTGGTACTATTTTAATGCTTTATTTTGAGAAAAGTTTACAAGATTGATTCAAATTTGATCTAACACTCGTCATAAAATAAAATCTCTGAAAATATTTTAGGACTTTGATATAGGTATAATAATAGGATAGAAATTGAGATCAGGAGAGCTATTTGAATTAAGAGAGTCGATGTTCAATGTGTCCTCCACGATGTATTAGGCAAGCATTCACTTTGACAAAGTTCTGTATCACCTTTTTGCATGTTATATGCAATATGGATCTTACGAACTCAACAGCTTGCTTAAGTAGCTGAATGTTACAAGGGTTGTCTTTGTTGAGTCTTTTGCATAGCCCCCACAGAAAGAAGTCCAGTGGGTTGAAGTCTGGAGAATGAGGAGACCAGATGTGTCTTGTCTTGAAGAAGATTACCCTGTCACCAAACTTTTCAGTGATTAGATTTCTTGTCTCTACAGTAGTGTGAGGAGTGGCTCCATCCTGCTGAAACCACTGGTTATTGAATTCAACTCTACGACGATGGAGGGAGATGGCAAACTTGTGGATGACATTGCGATGCAATGATGGGGCAGAGTATTGCCTTTTCAATGACACTCTGCATTAAGTACTATGCTGATTCTTCTGTGAATCTTTTCCTCATCTGCCAGTACCTCCATAAGAATCTTTTCATGACTTCAGCTCACTCATGATTTGTGTTAAATAAACTTCTTTTAAGGTTTCTTGTTTGCTTTCCTTATATGGTTGTTGTACTCGTAGTTCTGTAATTTTTATTCCTTCAATTGTGTACAATGAGCAGTACAGAATGAAGTGAGCTAAATCCTCTACTTCCTCCCTACACAGTGGGCAGCCAACATCCCCACTTTGGTATGTCTTTCTCCAATTTAAAGGTAAGGTATTTGTTCTGCATCTATACAGGATAACAGTACTGAAGCGGGAGTATTGTCATACAGATCTTCCTCACTTTTTATTTCCAATTTAGTGTTTATATAACTGTAGGTAGAGAAGTTTTTTCTAACAAATTGATTTCCATTCCCTATTGTCCCAATCTGACTCCTTCCTTTAGCTTATTACTGGTTTTTAGCAATTCTGTTATTGTTAATTCTACGTTGCTTAGGTATTCTCTAATTGTTTACATCCACACATTATTTCTCTTCTTGTCCATAATATCTTTTATAAGTTTATTTATTTCTTCTTCATGGCATGTTTCACAAAGTTTAGTCAGCTGCTCCAACCTCACCCTTCAGCGTGCAGCTAGGAGCATACTTTGGGGCACCCAAGAGAGATCTATACACCCCATTTTTTATGCTTTGAAGGTTTATAATACCAATCTTTGTAAAGTTTATTACACTTGATCCATGCAGAATTGAGGGCAATGCTAAGTTTTCCAGAATGTTTTTCCTATTAATAATTTATTACAGCTCTTTGCTATTACAGGTAGGATCAAGTTTGCATACTTTTTTGCTTTTTGCAGCAAGCTACTTTTATGTTCTCTGAAACAGTTTATTATTTATCCTAATACCTAAGTATTTTATTTCATCTACTACTTATTCCCTCTAAGATATTTAGTTTTTCTTTACTGTTAAAAATCATTACTGCTACTGCACTCTGTTTTTATCTCCAGTCCACAATTTTTTATTTCCATTAGTATTTTTAAGTTGTCTGTGCTTCCTTTATTGTTTTTTGCTGATGACAGGTTACAGTTGTCCAGGTCAGTGTTTTGATGTTACACACCTCATCAAGGAATCCCATGCTCATTTCTTCCAACCTTATTATTATGTATGTCAATATCTTGAACAGAGTCGTTGAAGCTGTACATCCCTGCCTAATTCCCCCTGTAATCTCTATATTCCACCGTACCTTTCCACCTATAATAAGGTCAGTTGAGTCCTCTGTGTAGATCTTGGTAATAAGATCAGTAATTCTTGGATGTACAGTACTCCAACTTTTTAGTGTTTCAATTATCTTTTCCCATTTAACCCATTAGTGCTGAAAGTTGATCTACTGGGATGATTTTGCTGAAAATTCAAACAAAGGCTAATAAAAGGGCTGTAAATGACTACACAGTTTTATTTTCAAATCTTTATTAGTTACCAAGATATAAGGTGTCCGTTTTAATGGATGCCAGGCACTAGGTGGATAGGAACTAAATAGTTGCCATTTATGCTTAGAAGACATTACAATTCTCTCTCCATAAAAATGATTACAGTGAGATCACCAAATGCAGTGGCTGATATTTATGCACACAAAAATATATTTATATAATACATACATACACGAAATGCAGCAGCTATTTATTAGTATGATATTGAAATTAGCTTCAATTACTAATCAGTATCATTTTTGTGCTACTGGACATATGCTTTGAAGCATTTTGGGTGAAGCCCTATGTTGCACTTTTCGCACTGAAAGTGACTTTTTCCAGCGAATGCTTGCATCTTCCTTCTCTTTCAATGTATACTATCCAGTGTTCAATGTTATCATAGTGACCTATATTTGCCAAATGTGAGGACAATCTTTTACCTTGAAGCTTTGGAGTACCATGTGTCTTCATTGGAGAAAGGGTTACATTTTCAATAAATTGAAAGAGTGATTGTGTGTGTGGCTTTGTTCATCAAATCATGTAGGAAAATATCAGCCACCACCACTTCCTCTGTCTAATCCGAATTTGGTATGTGCCAACATTTTGATCCATCTGATCAACAAATCCTATTTACTTATTATAATTTTGAATGGATTCAAGCTGTGGCACTTTAACATATTTCTTCTCCATTCTATCCCATCTTTCTGTTTAACTTCTTTTCTGTTTCAAAGTTCGACACCAGAATGACGACATTATTATCCTTCCACTTTATAATAAAGTTATCTGATACTCTGTAATCAGAGAAGCCTCGTACGGCCTTCTTCATTTCAGATTTTGATTTCAGTGAACACTTCTCTGTTCTGTTTTCTCTCTAAGTTCCCAATGCACAAATACCTTGTTTAGATAGTTCATCAATGAGGCTAAGACCAGTAAAGTAATTGTCAAAGAACACTTTATAACCAGCATCATTAGGCACATGAGCTTGAGACACAAGCTGCAACACAACATTGCCACCAACGCCAATCTTTTTGTTAGTTGTTGATATTTGATTTGAATTCTTTCCCATGTAGATATCAAAAGAATGTAAGTATCTGTTCTTTGAGCACAGGGCCCACATTTTGAAGCCAAATCTGATGGGCTTACCTCTGATAAATTGTTTTGCATAGTGTTTACCATAATATGGTATCATGCTCTCATCTACAGATAGATGTTCTTCCAAACCACTGTGCTGAAGAAACTTTTCTTGCAAATGATCAAACAATGGCCTGAGCTTATAGGCTCGATCATCAGTTTGGTTTGTATTGTCAGCCAAATGAATATTCCTAAGTATTGCTTTGAATCTATCCCTCCTCATATGTTTGGACAGTACTTTCGGTACATTGTCCTCAGATGACCAATATTTTCTTTTATTTGGGAGAGGGCAGTGTGCAGAGAGCAATAAACTTGCAATAAATACAAATAATTCAGACAAATTTAGATTACGATTATTTTGAGCAGCATAACTATTGCTTTGTTCAATTAGTAATTTGATCAGATCTTTGTCAAAAAAAAGCTGAAAAAATTTGATGGGCGAATAACAAGTTTTTGATTGTTCAGATATTTCTTTCAGTTGACAATCAGTTGCGATGGATATTGCAGGATTAATTTTCCTCCATTTTCTAATCATTATCTATTTTTGAGGGTTCTTTTACTAAATCAGATGTGCTTTCATCGTATGTATCTAATACATTTTGATCATTTGAATATCGAGTATGAAAAATTTCTGCATTGGCTTTCAATACTCCTTTCTTCAAATGGATTGAACTGCCAGCAGCTTCATCTGAATGGTCACTGTCACCATCTGACAATTCATCAGTATCGGGAAGTCCAATGTAAACATTACCACCTGTATCCAGGTCCTCTAGAATAGCCAAAGCTTCAGCAGTTGTCAGTCTGAAAGAAAAAAATGCAAATGTCACAAAAGGTAAAAAATTAACAAATAACTAATAAATAAATAATAAGCAAAATAGTAATTAACTAATAAATAAAATAGTAATTAACTAATAAACAAAATACCAATTTAGTTTCCCCAAATTTAACACAGAAAACGTTTCTTGTAGAGTTCATCGAAAATGAACACTTGAAGGTGAAACATAACCGCACTCTACTGCCAAATGTCCGTTATAACTGACACTGATTTTTGAACAAGCTACTTAGAAAATATAACAGACATATTTGATATTATGTGGTTTCAACATCTAGAGCAACTTATGAGCTTAGTGTTAGTATATAGCTATCTACTGAAACTACATTATAGAACTAACAAAATATTTACTTTTCACTAACTTCGTGAAAATACTCTGATCCGTGGCAGCCATCTTGATGTTATGATGCTAGTGAAAGAAATGTTGCTAGATGATGGTTGTGTTTTTTTGTTAAATGTAATCACAAAACAATAATTATCGTATTTTTATAATGAAATATTCTAAAAAATAAATGTACACAAAGTAATGCACATTTTTCAGCATCTGTTTAAATGGACACTAGGCACTAATGGGTTAATTGAGTCATAAGCTTTATGAAAATCTATTGGTCAAAACTATGGGTTTCTTTTCTTTATAGCTTTGTCCTATATAGTATTGTAGGATAAAGAGATTGTCTTCTATCCTCCTACCCTCCGTAAAACCTGCTTGAGTATCCAGGACTTGTCCATTATCATGTAAATGGGTCACACTTTTGTTTTTGATAATTGACATTAGTAGTTTATGTGCTGTATTCATTAATGCTATGGGCCTGAGATCCTTAGGGGTTGGTTTGTTCTTTTTCTTTATTAATTTAGTGTGTGAGCATTTCCATTGCTTCGGTGCATCTACAGAAGATATTTTATTAAAGCACTGAGTTAGCCTTTCCAAACAAATCACTGTTTCTTATAGCTATAAAAAACTCAGATTTCAGTCTATCTGGGCCAGGTGCTTTTCTTTTTTTCAACTTGTTTATGCATTTTTCCAGTTCTTCTTTTGTTACTTTTGCTTCCTTCATTATTTACATTTTATCTTCATACCTGAAGCACATATATAGATGTTTTCTAAGGTTATTGGGTGCCTCATAAACTACCTGCCCTCTTAATAAATTATCACTCTGATTACATACAAACTCCACGTCTAAATGTTCTTTCAATGGTGCAGGGGCCCTACAGTCATATATTGTTCTCAGTTCTTCATTTTTATAGCTGTCTACATATTCATCCTTTATTTCTTCATTCCATACTCTTGATATGTTATTTGATGGTTTTTATATATTCCACTCCAGAACTGTTCTAATTCTTCACCTATATTTTCCTTGTCTATCTTTTGTCCATCTATACAATATTGTCTTGATCTTTTTCCTTTTTCCTCTAAGCATATTTATATGTTGCCATAGGTTTTTGCTACTTTTATCTGCCCTTATGTTTCTGGTCAAATTTTTTTCATGTTCATATATTGCCTGTTTTATTAATTTTTGCCTTCTTAATTTTTTATCTTTATATCTTATTTCATATTGCTCATATTCTCCAGTCCTTCGCTCATTTCTACGTCTCCTATTATATAGTTTTCTTCATTTTATTTCTTCCTTTATTTTTCCATATATCCAGGATGGCTCTTTTATTTTCCTGTTTCCCTTCTCTCCTCCTATAGTTTGCCCGCAGACAGCTCTTGGTCTTAATTCATAATTGCTGAATTTTTTCTAGATCCAATTCTCTCTGGTAATTTATAATTTCTTATTCTAAACTCTTTCTATCCTATCAGTATTCAACAGTAAATAGTTTGATACTTGATATTTACCACCTTTAAAACATTTTTCATTCAGAACATTTATTTGAAAATATAAAACAATCACATTATGATTTGAGATGTCAATTATTTTTGCTCCTCCTCAATGTACATTCTCCTAAATGTTCCATACATAGTCTTATTTATCAGTGCAAAATCAATTGTACTCTTCCGCACTCCGCATTTGCCAAGTTATTTCTCCAATACATTCTGGATCATTATTAAGCAAAACTTGGTTATGATCTTCCATCCAGTTTAGTATCTTTTTTCAGCAATTTTTTGTTCTCCCAAAAACCCAATATGACTATTTGTCTCCAATAATTAGTATTGGTAAGTCATATACTACAATAATGTTCTCTACTTGTCTCAGTTCTATATTTAATCTCTTATCCGATGTTGAAAAATATACCAACAAGACCACTAACAAAACCCTGCAGACTTGATTTAACTAATAATAAATCTTTATTCCTTGTATCTTTTTTATCCATATGTAGTGTATTGCCTCTATATAGAATCATTAAGCCTCCCCCTCTTAGTTTCCTTTATCTCTCTCATATTTTTAATCTTTTTTATACCTTCACTAAATTTTATTTTATATCTTTGTTGGGTCTCTGTCAAGTAGGTCATTTATTAACTCCTCTATTTCAAAATGCTTAATTTCAGTCAAACCTTGTATATTAATCAATTTTATATTTAATTTTTTATTATCTTCACCCAATTTTGAAGTTACTGCTTGATTTCATATTCCATCTGAGTGCCTGAGTAGTTTTTCCCCTCTGATAAACCAACCCAACTCGCCTTTCTCTTGTCGTTTTTTAAGTTGTTGCCTTAGTACTTTATTTAGTTCTCTTTTCTTAACTGTCATATCTTTTATTAGATTTTTTTTTGCCATTTGGTTCTGAATATTCATTAAATTCCTAGCCTTTTTTAGAATTTCCCATTTTGTATTTCTCTCTCAACTTAATCAGTAGTGGTCTGTTTTTCCCCCCTTCTCTTCTCCCGAGTCTCACTGCTGTGTCTATAGTCACATTCTCAACTTTTATTTCCTCTAGAATCGTTGTCATTATTTGTATATCTTTTGCCTTTCTGTCCACAACATCAGGTTTTACCGATTCTGGTAAATTATATACTACCAGGTTTTTCTTTTTTCTTTTTCCAACTCTTCTCTGATCATCTCGCCTAAATCTTCCTTTACGCTTTCTACAATTTTTTTTTTTTTTAGTACTTCTAATTTATTTTCATATTCCATTATCTTATCCCTTAAGATTTGGTTTTCTTCAACTTTTTTCATTTTATCTTCCATATCATCAATTTTACTCAGTTTAGTTTTTACATGGGGCCTACAGTACCAACAAAACCAAGGAATTTCAGCCTTTTCCAATATGTCATACCGAGCAAGAGTTATTTTTTCACAACTAGCATGAAACCAAAGATTGCACAGCTCTCAACAGATTCCTCTGTCTTGCATTTTTACTCTCACTCCACATTTCCCATACAAGTCTCTGATCTCTGTCCCAGCCTACCTTCTGCCCTAATTCTGTTTTATTTTTCTTGTGCTCATTTTTGAAGGTTCCCAGTTTTGTTAAAGTAAATACTCCAAAAAATTTAAGTATTTTTCTTTTCAATATGTGAATGCAAAACTACTTAGTTTTTTTTTTTTTTTTTTTTTTAATAAATTCTACACTGGTGAGCGAGCTTCTTATTTTCACCATAACTTAAACTTAAATATTCTGAGGCAACTACAAATTGGTTGGTTGATTGATCAGTTGGTTGTTCCGCTTTACTCTCTTGCGATAATTCTTCTGGTTCACCATCAATGCATTCCTGTCCTAATCCTCAAACCAAAATGGTTCTATAGTGCCATAAGAGCTCATCGCAACCCATGCCGTGCACTTCAAACTGTACAGGGGCCTTTCAGCAACATGTTCATCAGGGCATTTACTTCCCCAGAATCGGTAATTTTGGCTGTTCACTACGCCATTAAGGTGGAAGTGGGCTTCATCAGAAAATCACACATGGTCAATCCAATTATCATTTACGTCCATCATCTCATTGAACCACTGACACATGGTGACTCTAGCGGCCTTGTCTGTACATATGATTGAGTGTTTGATGTGCACTTTGTATGAATAAAGATGCAAGTCTTGCTTCAGGATCCGATGGACAGTAGTGTGTGAAAGACCAAGTTCTAGTGAGCGTCAGTGTCAATGTTCTCTTCTGAACGTCCGGACTTTTTCTCCCTGATTTCTTGATGTTGTGAACAGTGCCTTGCTCACGGAACTACTTAACATTGTGAAGAATACAGTTTTTGCTTGGTGGGCTCTCACTTTGAAGTGTTTGCGATAAAGCCGCCAAGTCTTCACCACAGACTTTGTCTCTCAATACCATTCTACCATTTGACTTCGTTGTTTTACTGTGTACGACATATTTACTCTAGGATGATGAAACTTAAAGATAATTTCCCAACACTTTAGAGCATAATCTGAAATGGGAAAATAAAAAAAATTAATAGGTGTCCTAAGAAACACAATACAAATGGTACCAAGACTTTTGAAACACCTATAGTTAATAGTAATACTTATAGCTCGTATGATTTGTTGAAACTGGCTCATAATAATTAGTTCATGAACTATTTTTGCCCTTTTTTCAGATTCCTTTCAGTAGAAGGAACCAAAATCAGAATAATGAAAATCAGATTGCAGCTGGAAGTGGAGGCGATTTGGCTGCCGCAGCTGGAAGTGGAGGCGATTTGGCTGCCGCAGCTGGAAGTGGAGGCATTTGGCTGCCGCAGCTGGAAGTGGAGGCGATTTGGCTGCCGCAGCTGGAAGTGGAGGCGATTTGGCTGCCGCAGCTGGAAGTGGAGGCGATTTGGCTGCCGCAGCTGGAAGTGGAGGCGATTTGGCTGCCGCAGCTGGAAGTGGAGGCGATTTGGCTGCCGCAGCTGGAAGTGGAGGCGATTTGGCTGCCGCAGCTGGAAGTGGAGGCGATTTGGCTGCCGCAGCTGGAAGTGGAGGCGATTTGGCTGCCGCAGCTGGAAGTGGAGGCGATTTGGCTGCCGCAGCTGGAAGTGGAGGCGATTTGGCTGCCGCAGCTGGAAGTGGAGGCGATTTGGCTGCCGCGAATATGAATGCAATTTCTATTGAAGCTAATTTATTGTCTTCTAACAGTAATGAAGATGTTGAAATTGTCGATATTTGTGATACAAATGAAGAAGTTTCTTCCCAAAGAATAAGATATCTGAAGATATGAAGCAGGAATTTTCATTATTTCCAGATTTGTCTGATGAGGAAATTTTAATTCTTTCCAGAGATATTAAGCCCTCTATCTGCAGTGATTCCAGTGTCCTGCAGGCAAGTTCATCAAAATTAAATGAACAAGCGTGTACATCAGGATTAAATGAATGTAAACTGGGAAGAGGGGAGATTACGAAGGTTCAGGCTACATGTTCAAGTTTTGTTGAAAAAGAAATTGCCGAGAGAACTCCACGGAGAATTAAGAGCGAGGATGACACGAATAATCCCGAGTTCACTCCCGTAAATGGTATTAAGTCCAAAATTTTAAATCAAAATGGAATAAAAAATGGTTATTTAGATCCCCGTAAAAATAATGTATTGAAAAACTCGCTCAACCAAAATATTTACAGCAGTGTGTTCTGGTTCATTGAGTGGTAGTACCCTGTCTTCTAAGGCAAAAGAGTATGAAATTCGTTTGGATCCAAACCGCTTAGAAGTTGAATTAGAAAAAGAAGTTAAGTTTGAATCTTTGACTGGTATCAATTTATATTACCCCGGAGAAGTCTCTAGTATCAAAAAGGAAAGTGGAGCTGAAATCACAGATGATCAGAATATGAGAATGATGTCACCTTCCCTCGATACAAACTTTTCAAAGAATAATAGTTCTTCCCCAATTAATAGTACTAAAGTTCCCATCCTTATTAATAAGAGTAATGAAGAGCAGATTAATTATAATTTTATCGTTTTGAGTGATGGAGATTCTTCAGAAGAGGATGTCAGTGATGCTCAGAAAGTTTCAAGTATCAAACAGAGTACCACAGCTGGGGCTTTGAAAACGAAGTGCGGAATGGGCGATGATCCACAATTCACAAAACGCTTACAAAAGAACTACGATTATGTTAACCCTCCCAGTGAAGGTTTTTCAGAGTCGTCTTCCAAAAAAGTAATCACTACAGATTCCTCTTTGGTTAAAAGAGAAAAGGGTTGTAATTCTGAGAGGACACTTAATGGCGCCTCAAATGATTTAATGAATGTTAATAATATATGTATTAAAGATGAATTTCATGGTAAAGATGTGATCTCGCAAGAATCGTATTTAAACGCAGTTAAAGCCAAATATACGTTAAAAAAATGTAAAGTGGAACTACTAAAGATTTCTGGCACATTTTTGAAAAGTTCACAAAATTTATTGTTGGAGAAAGAGCAGGTAAATGCAAATACCCATACAAAGAAAGGCAGAGAGGAGGAAATTCAGTCTAGTAGCTCAGAAGATACTTCGTTTAAAAAACACAAGAAGAGTAATAGGAAACGGAATTTTAAGAAACTTAAAAAAGCCAGGAAAAGACCTGTAGAGTCGGAATCAGAAAATGAGAGTTGCAAATCAATGAGTAAATTGCCAAAGAGGTCTGAAATCCACACATTAATTAAAAAAAACGAAATCTCTCATTCTGAAAATGAGGAAAATTCGTTGAAAATGATGTTGAGGAAGAGAAAACGCTAACATACAGGCCTACAACCGATAGTCCTCATCAGAAGTCATTTGCAACAAGCGATGAACCACCTATTCATTTAAAACAAGTTATAGAACCCGTAATAAGCGATTTGAAAAAGAACTTGGATAAACCCAAAATAAAAGCTGAACCAAATTTAGAGTCTGGTTCATCAAGATTGTCGAGCAAAAATTTGTTTGGTAATGAAAATGGTGACAGCGATGGAGACGACGATGATGTTTGCTATTCTCAGATCGACGAGGTTGTTCTTCTCTCCAGCGATGAAGAAACGTCATTCCACGAAGAACCTTCTGATTCTTCATTAGTGAATCTCTCTTTCGGTCCTCTTCCTCCTTCAGAAGTAGAATTTGAGATTTCGAGCAAGACCACTGCTGAAGAGTATGATTTGCCTGATTTGACTGTAGGAATAGAGCTCAATGACGGAAATAAAAAGATAAACGAATTAATGGAGAGAGAACGTGTTTCTCGCAATGAAGTTGATGGTAAAATTAATAAAAAAGAGAACGAAATGGAAAAAGATGACGATGATTGGTGGCCAGTTTTGTCTCAAGAATTCTTTGATGATGGAACGCAACTACGGGAAAATACTGACAAAGAAAAGAAAATTGAAAAGAAGATAATTCTATATAGTTCTCCTATGAAGGATTTGGAAAATTCTATCACTAAAAGAGGCAGTAGTCAAATTAGAAAGTCTCAACTAACTGAATTTCAACCACCCCCTTCTAGAACAAAGCAAGACACTATACGCAAACGAAGAGGACGTAAAAAGAAGGTTCAAGATGATAAAATTCCCTCAACATCGCAGCCAATTCTTAAATTAGGTTTGAAATCTTTAGTCACTGAAGATCAAAATGAGGGCAAACAAGATCATGAAAGTGGAAATGAATTACAAGCAGCAGCAGCAGCTGCTCACAATTGTGAAGCAGAATGGTTGTCCAGACCATCTACTAGTTCTATAAAGAACCCCAAATCGTCAAATACTATAAGGAAAACACTCTTGAAAACTCATAATCTAGAAATGTATAAAAGAAAGACAGAGAAAGAGAAACATCATCTTGTTAAGTCTTCTCATAAGAGTGAAAGTGCGGGAATTAACAAAGAAAAGCAAAAAGAAAATATTTCAATTCAACACAATAAATCTAAAGGATCCACTTCTGTTCAAGTTAAGAAAGGAATCGCTAAGATGAGTAGGGTCTCCAGGAGTCAAAAATTAACCGAATTTGATCTATTTGAACCAGTTAACCAGACTAGACCAAACCCACTATCCAACTTCAAAATTCCGAAGAAACCAAGGAAAGCAACCTCAGACAGCAAAGAGACTGAAAGCGTTAATGGAGATAAAGCTTTCTCAGTTGGTACAGAGAAGGTCGCAAGTAGAAATGTTTGCGAAAGTGTGCTTGCAGAAATGAATGAAGTAACGATAAATAAAGAAACTGCGTATGATAAGTCGGTTCTAAAAAGTATTTTGAGACTCGTTCCTAAGTCTGCTACAAAAATAAGATCTAACGTGCGGTTTCCTCCGAAAGAAGACGACCTCGTCGCCGTTAAACTAATTTCTCCTCGAAAAGACAGGGACTGTTTTGGACCGGAAAAAGTTCAACTAAAAGAAATCTACATTAAGAAAAGCCAACAGACTGATGTTATTAATTATCCTTGCGAGTTCATTCACAAACTCTGTAATTGGAACTATGATTGGCTTGAAACGTACAGAGTTAAAAAGAAAGATAAGAAATCAGACCCACCACAAATTTGTGACGATAAGATGCTCCCAACGCTTACACTTTATGATTCATTTGATGACTATAAACGAACTTTTTCATGTTTAATGTATTATGAGGTATGGGAGAACATCTTCAGAGATTGGGACCACTATAGGGAAACTAATGCTTGGTTTACATGCGAAATTGATGCTAATAAAATCATATTTTTAAATTCTTTGAAATTTTCAAAGGTGAAGGCAATTTGCCTAATAACTAATGAATGGAGTATGCACGAGAAGCATCCTGCAACTGGTTCTTTGGTTGTTATGAAATACAAAATGGATTCTAAAACGGGACATGCGTTTGGATATATTGAAAATGTTACGAAAAGAAGAGCCCAGTGTATTCCTCAACATTTAAAAAATTGTAGTCAAAAAGGAGCTGATACTGTTGTGACATTCGAAATACTCTTGTCTAAGCATCATATCGAACAAGAGGTCAGAACCGGAAAGTTAGTTCATATCAGCAATGTTTCCTACATTCGACCGAGCTTAAGAGCTTTTGAGAGTCTCTGCAATCTCCATTTATCGCCTCTTTCTCGTTTCATTCTAAATCCTGGAGATTTGAGTGTCTTGCGTAACGAAAACAACCAAGGGGATTACTTAATACATCAGTTACCCCTGAATGAAGTACAAAAAAATGCGATCCTTGACGTGAGCAGCAAATGCATTCATGAGTTAGGAACTCCTAAAATCAGCCTCATTCACGGTCCTCCGGGCACTGGGAAGACTCGCGTCATCGCAGCCCTTATAGCGCAGATCAATTTGCTCTTTAAGGAATCTGAGTTTGCCTCCAATAGAAGGATTTTGTTGTGCGCTCCCTCCAATGCCGCTGTGGATGAACTTGTCATAAGGTTATTACAGTTGAAGAAAGTTGGCATTAATCTAAATATTGTTAGAGTTGGCGTTAATCAAAGTATGCATACAAAAGTAAAGCAATTCTCCTTGGATGCCATAGTAAGCCGGGAATTTCAGAAGAAACTAATTCCTAATAATAAAACCATCCAGTTAGAACTTGAAAAAAAAAAAATTTATAGTGAACAAGCTGTTGAGGATTTTGAGAAGGCAAAGAGAGAGAATCAGTCTGAAGCAGAAATACAAAGTCGTAAGCACAGAATGCATGAATTGTTGCGTTCTCGAAAGGAATTTGAAGAAAGTTGTAAACTTCAGTTATCATCCACTGAGAGAATCAGAGTCCATAACCAGTGTAAAAAAATGGTGTTAATGAAAGCTGAGGTGATCGCCACAACGTTGACAAGTTGTCTTTCTGGTTCTCTTCATGAAGTGTTTGGTAATGAGACTTCTCCGTTTTCCTGTTGTATAGTTGATGAGGCAGGACAGGGCAAGGAAACAGAGACATGGCTTCCATTGCAGCTGGGGATTAAAAAACTTGTCCTGGTGGGAGACCATTTACAACTTCCTGCTACAGTACTTTCTCAATTCAGCCAAGGAAAAAAGCTCCACCAGTCATTGTTTGAGAGACTATATCACCATATTGGCATTGAAAGACGGCGAATGGACATCATACACAGCCTCAATGTTCAGTATCGCATGCATGAAGCCATTTTAGCATGGCCTTCAGCTCACTTCTACCACAACATGCTAACAACAGCACCAGTCATCAATGAAGAGAGAAGCCATGCCCTTCAACCGTACTTGTTGTTTGATGTAAAGGTAAGTAATAAGTTACTGTCAGTGAAATTTCATTGATTGAGAGAGATTTTCGAGGTAGTTTTCATAATTAAACTGAATTTCTTTAATGAGCAGATCTGGAAACTGAATCAAGCCTGTATTTATTTGCGGTCATATTTCCTAAAATTCATAATTTCGGTAGATTTTAGAGATCAGTTTGAAAGTTTATTTCTCGTAATTGGAGTGCAACAATGCTTATGTTCTATGCACCACTGCTCCCTTCGGCACTTACTCGTTCTTTAATTTTTTTACTCGTAACCTAGCTTTCAACAGATTTTCCAATTTTTTCCTTTCTACACACCCACCTCATTCAACGAACATATTGCAAAGCATCCTTTCAGATCCAAGTTCCATAGTCATTTAGCGACGAAGTACTATTATGTATATTGTTTTCATTAGCTATGTTGGGGGGAAACATTGTTTCTGCGAATGCATAGACTTATTTACGCTGAAAGTGGGTTTTTTCTTAAGTTTAGCATAATTCGACATCTTGCGCAAGAAAACACTGAGTCACGTATACGTAGTACGTGTTTTAAAAACCTTTTGGGCGATTTATCAACCATACGCGAGTCGCCACACTTATCGAATAGAAGACGGATTGTTTTATGAAATACAGTGGTCATTTTTATATATCACTTAGTTTTTGTACGTTTTTTTGAGGAAAAGGTTTGGAACTGATATATTCCGTAATTTATTTATTAATAATTTGATAAAAGATAATCATAATTATATAATTTGAGTCTCAAGCGTCTCTCTAAGTAAACTTCTGTCGTGCTTGAAAATGACAGATCTGTTTAGGTAAAGTAGTGGGGCAGATACGTAACAAAAAATAGGCGAGATGTTCATATCTGGCAGAAAGCATGAAGATTTGTACGTGGGGGTTTTTGAGTATGCTGAATCCAAATTTGATGGGAACCATGTTGTCAGAAGAAGACTTCCAACTCAAAATTTGAGTTAAAGTTAGTGGGTAAGGTGGGGGTGGAGTTGCGATGCGATGTTCTTGGAGCGAGAAATAACCGGCAGGAACTCCATCTGCATATATATTGCAAAATGATACACGTGAAAGACTTAAGTCACACGTTCATTTTTTAAGAGAACATGTCATTTTAAACACGGCTCAGGAATCTGATGACAATATGATAACCACATAGTCATATTTATACAGTTGCATGGACATCACCATCTGGAAAAAATAGTAAGCCTACGTACATTTTATATCCTTGATTATAAATAGCAAGCGCTGTACAAGTACTCAGATGTCCTCAATGTAAAAGAAATTACAACAAAAGATTTCGTAAATGGTGGAGAAGTTCACAAATTCACTTACTAAGAACCACTAAATTTGTGAAGTTAGGCGAAAATTTAAAAACGCTAATACGTCTGTGGCCGTTTCTGAACATGTCTTCAATGTCTTCCTCATAACACCAATGCCACTAATTCACCGTCTGCGCATATTGTCCTCCACAGAAGTACAATTGCGTACATTTTAGATTGGCTTTGTGGCACAGGCATCGCCCGAGAAAGCTTCTCTTAGTTACATTTTACAAGTAAGGAAGAGATTGTAGACACCAGTCGACCAGGGAAGTACTTCGGAAGGGATGTTAGACAGAAGATGGGAAGTGCTGGAACTCCCGTTTCTCCTGTCACTGTCTTCCTTAGCTGATCTTTTTCCGTGTATCATCTACCCTGTGAGCAGTCCAGCATGCTCTCAAACACACTTCTCTCCCTATTCCTCACTACATATACACGCGTCACACACACTACGTAATCTTTTCAAAATTTAAAAAAAAAAATGGCATCAACTTGAAGAGCCTCGGAGTCCCATGGGGAGGGGACCATAAATGTCCCCACTTCTGGCTCCCCCGCTGCCAATACCGGGAACGCAGACCCGGGCAGCGGGGCTGAATCTGCTACCGCCCATTCGAGATGTTCTGAACCTCTGCCTGATTCACTTTTCTTAAACTTCTGCAACATTCGTGGCCTTTTCTCAAATTTTCAAGCTATTGCACACGACCACCTCCTCTAATCTTCATCTTCTCTTCCTCACTGAAACTCAGGTGTCTGGGACGACTGACAGCAGCCCCTTTTCTGTACCCTCTTACTTTCTCTGTACTCAATTTCACTCTAAAGGTGGATGTTGCGTATAGTATGTAGGCAATGACATAACTTGTCCTCGTATTCACGAACTCGAATCTTCCGAATTCTATACCCTCTGGCTATGGCTTACATGCCAATCTCAAACTAAATACATCTGCGCTGTTTACCTTTCTCCTAATTCTACTGACAATCCAAATTCTTTGACTACCTTGCTTCCAAAGTGGAATACATTCTATCCCGCTCTTCCCTTGCTGAAATCTCCATCTTAGGAGATTTCAATGTTCACCACCACCTTTGGCTTTCCTCCCATTTCACTGATATCCCTGGTGAACTAGCTTACAACTTCTCCATGTTAAATGACCTGGAAAAGATTGTACAGCAACCTACTCGTATCCCCGATCGCCTTGGAGATAGGCCTAACATTCTAGATTTATTTCTTACCTTTCATCCTCCTTACTCTGTGAAACTTTTTTCTCCGTTGGCCTCCTCCGATCACAATCTTGTATCTGTTTCCTGTCCTATAGCTCCAATTTGGCCTTTAGATCCTCCAAAGAGAAAGCGCCTTTGGAACTTCGGCACCGCTGATTGGGATGCCCGTAGGCAGTACTTCTGTGATTTCGCATGGAATGATTACTGCTTCCGTGGCCGGGGTCCTTCCGAGTGTGCTGAGCGCATCACGGAGATGATTCTCTCTGGCATGGAGGCGTATATTCCGTATTCTATTCCTACTACTAATGCCAAAAAAAACTTTGTTCAACTTGTTCTAATGCTATCCGCAACAGAGAGGAGTTTTTCAGAAGGTACCGTCGCTATCCAACTCCTGGCTCTCACTTAGCTTATATTTCTTCCCGGAATCGTGCAAAATCTGTTCTTCGACTCGCCAAAAATCCTTCATCAGGCAAAAATGTGAAAACCTATCCAATTCTAATTCTTCTCACCCTTTCTGGCATCTAGCTAAGAACCTCTTCAACTTTACTTCCTCGTCTTTCCCTCTTTTCCATTCCGACGGCTCAGTTGCCATCTCTTCTCCTAACAAAGCTGAACTCTGCTCAAACTTTCGCTTACAATTCAACCCTGGACGATTCCGGTGCTGTTCCAACATCTCCTCTCCCCCACTCTGACTTTGTCTGAAATTAGAATCTCTTCTAAAGATTTTTTTTTCTGCCCTATCTGGGCTAAACTCTTGGAAGGCGTATGGTCCTGTTGGTGTTCCTCCTCCTGTTCTCAAGAACTGTGCGTAAGGCAGGGTGTCAGCATAGAAGCAAACTCTTTCGTCTTTGTCTCTCATCTGGTACTTTTCCTTCCTGTTGGAAGTTCGCTTTCATTCGGCGTGTCTCAAAGAAGAGTGAACGCTCTCAACCCTCCAACTATCGTTCAATTGCTTTGATTTCTTGCCTTTCTAAAGTTTTTGAAGCTATTCTTAATAGGAAGATTGTTAAACATCTCTCTCCTCACAATCTTCTTTCAGATCGTCAGTATGGGTTCCGCAAGGGACGCTCTACTGGCGATCTTCTTGGTTATCCTTTCGGGATTTCGGTGAAACTTTTACTATTGCGCTAGACATATTAAAAGCGTTTGATAGTCTGGCATAAATCTTTAATTTCCAAACTGTCCTCCTTCGGTTTCTACCCTTCTATTTGTGCCTTCATCTCTAATTCCCTTTCTGGCCGTTCTATAGCTGCGGTTGTAGATGGCCACTCTTCTTCTAAAGCTATTAACTGTGGTGTTCCTCAGGGTTCTGTCCTGTTATCCATTCTTTTCCTTTTATTAATGATCTTTTAATTCGCACGTCCTGTCCTATTCACTCCTATGCCGATGATTCCATTCTTCACTCCTCCACCCGCTTCGAAAGCGTCCTTCACAGCAGTCACTTCATGATTCGCGGAGGACGGCTATGGGACACCTGACCTCTCTGATCTTTCTGCTATATCTGATTGGGGCAGAGAAAACTTTGGCTTTCAATGCCTCAAAAACTCGGTTCCTCTATCTGTCTACTCGTCACACTCTTTCACACAACTATCCCCTTACCTTCAACAACAACTAGTCAATCCTTCCTCTTCTCTTAACATTCTTGGTGTTTCCTTTTCTCGTGATCTTTCCTGGAAAGATTATATATACTCTTTCTAAAACAGCTTCCAAGAGGTTAGGTGTGCTGTACCGCCTCCGCGGTTTCTTCACCCCGACTCGGTTGCTGTCTCTGTACAGGGGTCTTGTCTGCCCCTGTATGGAATATGCTTCTCATGTGTGGGGTGCCTCAACCCACACAGCCGTACTTGACTGGGTGGAATCAAAGGCTTTTCGTTCATCACTTCCCCGCATCTTACTGATTGTCTTCAATCTCTCTCTCTCCACCGCAATGTTGCCACACACACACACTTTACTATCGCTATTATAACGGACACTGCTCTTCTGAACTCTCTAACTGCATGCCTCTTCCTTTAAGGAGAGCAAGCAGCATCAGACTTTCTACATTTTCTCGTTCCTTTTTTGTCCAACTCTCTAACGCAAGAGTTAGTCGGTATTTTCAGTCTTTCATCACTCAACCGGTGAACTCCAATCTTCCTCAACCCATCTTTCCTCCTGTCTATGACCTCCCATCTTTCAAACACAGTGTCTAGGCATCTCGAAAACCCCGGACCTTGATTTTGTCTCTCTCTCTCCTTTGTGGGGGGGGGGGGGGGGGGGCGCTTTTTCGGACATTTGTTCTTGACCCCTCCTTCCTGCATAAAAAAAAAGTTCGCGGCATCCTTTGGAAGTGTGGTCTATAACGGCGTCCAGAGTCCATCTGCTTCCTTCTGGCAACCCCACCCTGAAGGGTTTGGAGGAGATGGATTTGCTATCAGGGCTTGTCCCGAAAAATGGCTTGCTTGGAATGATGCACGCTTCACCTGTTGCAGAAGTGCTCCTCTTGAAGGAGGAATGTTTTCCAGCTTGCGATTCCCATGAGAGAAAAGTTACTTCCTTGCGCATCATTCACTGTGGCGATTTGTAATGTACGGCTGCTACACAGGACCACAAATTTGTCTTTCATGTCTGCGTCAGTAACTTCCTCTGGAGTCTGAGACAGTCGACTGAATACTGGTTGCAGTTCAGGCAAGGATCTCCCAAACATCCCATACGGTCATATATATATATATATATATATATATATATATATATTATATATATATATATATATATATATATATATATATATATATATACAGGGTGTTTGAAAACTTTCTGTACAAATTGTAATGGGGGATAGGCAACACCAAGACAAACCCTTTTCGTCTATAAGTGTATGTCCGCTGACGTCACCATTCGGCGCGAGAGGGCGCCGCTGCAATTGGCTAAAAGGTGAAGTGGGCTAGACTCGCGCTTGCCGCGGGCATTCTTAAATCGGACGTAGTACGCGTAACATGGAGCGCTTCACGACTGCTGAGATGGCTGACATGCAAATGGTGTATGGGGCTGCCAATGGAAACGGAAGAGCTGCTGTGAGGTTGTACCGACAGCGCTTCCCAAACAGACGTGTGCTAAACTACCAAACGTTTGCGCATTTGCATCGGCGACTGCGAGAAACTGGAACATTCCATGCGAACATGCATGACACTGGTCGGGAGAGAAACGTGCGCACTCCTGACATGGAAGACGAAATCCTACGGCGATTTGAGGACAATCCAAGCGCAAGCACGCGAGGTGTTGCACGTATCCTCGGTGTGAACCACGACCTGGTCTGGAGTGTTGCACGAGCAGCAGTTACATCCGTTTCATCGTCAGATGCAAATGCGCAAACGTTTGGTGGTTTGGCACACGTCTGTTTGGGAAGCGCTGTCGGTACAACCTCACAGCAGCTCTTCCGTTTCCATTGGCAGCCCCATACACCATATGCATGTCAGCCATCTCAGCAGTCGTGAAGCGCTCCATGTTACGCGTACTACGTCCGATTTAAGAATGCCCGCGGCAAGCGCGAGTCTAGCCCACTTCACCTTTTAGCCAATTGCAGCGGCGCCCTCTCGCGCCGAATGGTGACGTCAGCGGACATACACTTATAGACGAAAAGGGTTTGTCTTGGTGTTGCCTATCCCCCATTACAATTTGTACGGAAAGTTTTCAAACACCCTGTGTGTATATATATGTAAAGAACGACGCTTGTGTAGAAGAGTGTTCCGCACAAGATGAGGAAGGAAAACGAGCAAATGAAAAATGAGGTACCTCCCAGGAATCGAACCCCGGATCATATCCGACCGGCAATTGGATGATCCCGGGTTCGATTCCTGGGAGGCACCTCGTTTTTCATTTGCTCGTTCTCCCTCCTCATCTTGTGCGGAACACACTTCTACACAAGCGTCGTTCTTTACATTAATTATACTGTATGTTGTTTGCAGTTAATAAATATACGGGGCGTCCCAAAAAAATGTATACACACTTTAACAGCTGATAGCTCAATTGATGTTTCTTTCTTTCCAAGTTAAACCCATTAGAATTAATAATGGCAGTCAGACTAAGCTTTGAACAAAGGAAATTCATTCTAAAATGCTACTGGAAGTGTGAAAACGCAGTTGAAGTGCAAAGACAGTTTAGGAGGGAGTTTCAAACAGATCCACCAACGCGACTTACCATCACTTGAATTAGAGAAGTTTGAAGCCGATGGAACTGTTCAGAATGTCCACAAGAAGCGTTCCGGAAGACCACGGACATCGACAAGCCCCACAAAGCAAGAAAGAGTACTGGAAACGTATCACCAAAGTCCAAGAAAATCTGTGCGGCAAGCGAGTCGTGAGGTAGGAATTTCAGAATCGTCTGTCCAACGCATTTTGAGCGCTGTCAATGGAAAAGTTACATTCCAAGATTAGTCCATGCTATTAATGAAGATGATCCGGACCGAAGAGTGGAGTATTGCGAATGGTACTTGGCACGATGTGGATGTGGATTGGACGAAGGGGTTTCGTAGAATACCCTCCGCGTTCACCAGACCTCACACCACTAGACTTTTTTTTACGGGGATACTTAAAAGAAAGTCTACGCTATAAAACCTGCAACAGTCGCTGAATTGAGAGCAGCCATTGAACGAGAATGCACACAAATACCAAACGAAATGTTTTGTGATGTTTGCGATTCCATTGCTTCGCGTTATCAGCAGTGCCTGGACCAGAACGGACGTCAGTTTGAAAACAGGCGTTGACAAAACAATTAAATAATGTCTGTAGATTCTATTACATTTTGAAAATGAAATGTATTTTAATAAACACTGCCTTTATAAGTATTTAAAGTGTGTATACATTTTTTTGGGACGCCCTGTATATACAGGGTGTTTGAAAACTTTCTGTACAAATTGTAATGGGGGATAGGCAACACCAAGACAAACCCTTTTCGTTTATACGTGTATGTCCGCTGACGTCACCATTCGGCGCGAGAGGGCGCCGCTGCAATTGGCTATAAGGTGAAGTGGGCTAGACTCGCGCTTGCCGCGGGCATTCTTAAATCGGACGTAGTACGCGTAACATGTTTATTTAAAGAAGGTGCTGAAAGTTGCGACCGGTAGCATCAATGCATGCCCGACAACGTCGAAGCATTGACCGACGTACACGTCGAAAGATTCCCGGCATTTCGGGAACAGTTCCAGCGGCGACAGTGATTCTTGCTACGAGGTCTTCTTCTGAGTAAATGGGAGTCTCGTACACGAGGTTCTTCATGTGTCCCCACAGGAAGAAATCGAGGCATGTTAAATCGGGCGATCTCGGTGGCCAGGCTACGGGCCCACCCCGGCCTATCCATCGGTCCCCAAAAGTGGCGTTCAGATAATCCCGCACATCGTTGCTGGAGTGTGCTGGGGCCCCGTCGTGTTGAAACCACATTCGTCTACGAATAGCCACGGGAACATCTTCCAGCAGTTCCGGCAACGTTTCTTCAAGAAATATCCGATAAACCCGCCCGTCGAGTCGGGCAGGCAGCAGGTACGGCCCAATCAACTTGCCATGGACGATACCCGCCCAAACATTGTCGGCGAACCGTTCTTGATGAGCATGCACCCGTGTAGCATGTGGATTTGCATACCCCCACACGTGAGAATTGTGCATGTTAAACACACCCTCACGTGTGAAACAGGCCTCAACTGAGCACAGCACATAAGCCGGAAAATTAGGCTGCACCGCTGTCTGCCTCAGAAACCAGCGTGCGAATTCCACACGAAGAGGGTAATCCCGAGGTTGTAATGCCTGGACTCTCTGACGATGAAACGGATGTAACTGCTGCTCGTGCAACACACTCCAGACCAGGTCGTGGTTCACACCGAGGATACGTGCAACACCTCGCGTGCTTGCGCTTGGATTGTCCTCAAATCGCCGTAGGATTTCTTCTTCCATATCAGGAGTGCGCACGTTTCTCTCCCGACCAGTGTCATGCATGTTTGCATGGAATGTTCCAGTTTCTCGCCGTTGCAAATGCGCAAACGTTTGGTGGTTTGGTTTGGCACACGTCTGTTTGGGAAGCGCTGTCGGTACAACCTCCAGGCAGCTCTTCCGTTTCCATTGGCAGCCCCATACACCATATGCATGTCAGCCATCTCAGCAGTCGTGAAGCGCTCCATGTTACGCGTACTACGTTCGATTTAAGAATGCCCGCGGCAAGCGCGAGTCTAGCCCACTTCACCTTTTAGCCAATTGCAGCGGCGCCCTCTCGCGCCGAATGGTGACGTCAGCGGACATACACTTATAAACGAAAAGGGTTTGTCTTGGTGTTGCCTATCCCCCATTACAATTTGTACAGAAAGTTTTCAAACACCCTGTATATATATATGTATATGTGTATGTGTATATATATATATATATATATATACACCTTACCTTATGTTGTTTCGTGCGTTGGTCTCTCTTCACACGGAGGTCAAGCTGGTGGCCCCGCCTCTAGGTCTGGCCTGGTGGAGGAGCGAGTTGCTTTCTTGCGCTCTCCACCGTACATAGCCAGGCACGCCCGGCTCATCTGGTACTGTCCTGAGCCAGGCATCCAGTCTTTTCTTGAAGACTTCAACTTTGACCCCTTACGTTTCTGAGGTCCTTAGGAAGCTGGTTGAAAATTCTTGGCCCCCTGACAACAAGCTATTTTCCTTCAGGTTGAGGAGGTCCCTTGTCGAGCCTTTAATTGGGAACACTACACATTCTGCCTTTCCTATTTTCCAGTGTTGTTTGAATGGTAATTGGGTTTAGTTTTAGGTTTGGTACCAATTTTTCGATCATTTTCCATATGTAGATTATGATGTACCTCTCTCTTCTTCTTTCCAGTGAGTACAGATTTAGTTTACGTAGTCTTTCCCAGTAGTTGAGTTCTTTGCAGCCATCAATCTTGCTGTGAAATGCCTTTGCGTTTCTTCTAGTTTATTAGTTTCTTCCTTTTTTATATGGGGACGTCAAAACTGAGCAGTATTCAAGTTTTGGTATAATCAGTGTTTTTAGCAGGGGAATCATTACTGTCCTGTCCCTTCTCTTGAACGTTCTTAGAACCTGTCCGGCGACTCTTTTGCTTTATTTATCGCTATCTGATTTTGTGTTTCGAATTTCGCATCATCTGTCATTATTATCCCGAGATCATCGCTTTCATGCTTCTCTGAATTTCCTGTCTATCTGGAGCATAATATGCAGTCTAAGTTCTTTTTCTACCATAGCTCAAGAGCTGAAATTTCTCGGCGTTGAATGACATGTTGTTGTCTTCTGACCACTTGTATATTTTGTTCGTGTCCCTCTGCAAGGCCTCCACGTCATGTACATCGCTGATTTTTCTGCTGATCTTTGTATCGTCTGCAAAGGATGTTACTATACTATTGCTGTTTACTCCGCTGTCTATGTCTGTTAGTCTGTTAGCGTGATAATGAACAGGAGTGGGCCAGTACTGTCCCTTGTGGTACTGAGCTGCGTACTTCCGATTCTGATCATGATATACCTTGAATTTTGACGACCTGCAGACGTCACTAAGGAAGTTGTAGATCCATTTTCCCACTTTGCTTGTTATTCCCATGTCTTTAATTTTATGTGCTATTATACCATGGTCACATTTATCGAAAGCTTTAGCAAAATCTGTGTATATAACATCGTAGTTGTCATTGCCTTCCAATGCATCTAGGATATTGTTGTAGTGCTCTATATAGTTGCGATAGGCATGATCTACTGATCGGAATCCATGCTGATATTCGTTGAATCTTTCCCGTGTCTTCAGGAAATCAAAATTTTCTCTCTAACTATTCTTTCAATACTTTGGTGAGGTGGGACGTCAATGACACTGGTCTATAGTTCTTTGCTTGAGATCTGTCCCTCCTTTATATATAGGGACAATGTTTGCTCTTTTCAAGATGCTCGGTATTTCCCCAGTGTCTAGGGATCTTCTCCATATCCAGTATAAAGTGTAGCTATTTCATTTTTACAGTTTTTAATCAATAATGCGTTCCAATTGTCCGGACTGCAGCTGAATGTAGTTTCATTTGTCCTATAGCTCTCGCTACATCTTCTGGTGTAAACTCAAAGTCTGTTTATACTCTCCTTGCAATTCCTCTTCAAAGAATGCATTTATGTCAGGTATCTCTTTGTCACTTTTTGGGGTACTGAAAACTGATTCATATTGAGCTCTCAATGTATCAGATATTTCTTTTGGATCGTCGGTTAGTTCATTATTTCCCGTCTTAAGGGCCCAATAGCGGCGCGCGTTTTTGTTTTCCTTTTTGCATAGCTATAGAAGTATTTTGGATTTTCCTTTATTGCTTCTACTGCCTTTTCCTCTTCCCTCTCTGTATGGTCCTAATCAGGGCTTGTATTTCCCTATCGATACCCTCCAGTTTTTCTTTATTGTTTTCCTGTCATTATCTCCGCAGTTTCCTAACTTCGCCTCACTCTTTCTTTTGCGGAATAGTCTTCTCTTTTGCCTTTCTAGCCAGCTCCTCTTTCCTTTTGGCTGTGATTTCGGAGCATATTTTTCTAAAATTCTCAGCGTTTTTTCCTCCAAGGTTGTTAGCATTTCTTCAGTTGTTTTATTCTCGAAAATGTTCTCCATTCTAATTGGGCCATGTGCGATCTGATTGCTTCCCAATTTATAGTCTTCGAGTTTAAGTTAAAAGCCCCGAATTTCTTCTTTCCACAATATGTGTATTGTCTTCTAATGCTGCCATCATATTTGTTGATATCTCGATTAAGTTGTGGTCTGAGATAATGGTTGGGGTTATTTTTTATATCAGCAATCAAGTTCGTGTTATTCGTGAATACCAGATCCAAGCAGTTATTTTTTCTGGTATTTTCTGTTATCTCCTGTGTCAGCATAAACTCGTTTGTGAGAGCCATCAACATTTTGCTTGTTCCTGATCTTCTCTTGTGCCCCCTTTGTCCTGGTGAATATATATATTCCTATTCACCTTTTTGTATTTTATAATATATATATATATATATATATATATATATATATATATATATATATATATATATATATATATATATATATATATATATATATATATATCCCCCTCCCCGCGGGCGGTCTTTCTGGGGTGGATCGCCCGCGGGCTCCTGCCTACATGTGGCGAGGGGGTCAGCCGCGGCTGGGGGCCCTGCCGGGTCCCCGCCCGGTTGCGAAGTGGACTTTTAGCATACCCTGCTATCCTACAGCCCCCTCTTTCCTGTCTTCCCTCTTTACCCTTTCTTTGCCCCCTCTGTTTTTTCTGCTTTCTCTGTTCACTTCGCGCGCCCGTGGGCTGCCGGGGCTGGTCGCTGGGGGTCTCGCCCCATGGCCGGGGCCGGACTAAGTTGGCTGTAGGGTGCCCAGGCCTGGGACCCTGGGGGGCCTTGGTCTTTGCTGCCGGCGGGGGGGAACTCTCGACGCTGCAAGGGCCCCTTTTGAAACGGGGGTACCTGCATGGGACGAGGCACCCCCCCCCGCCGGCGTGCGCTTGGTCCCCTTGGGCCCCGGGTAATCGGTTCCCCGCGGCCCCGTGCGCGAAACTACAATAAAATTTTTCTATGGAAACACTTACAACTCTAATGGACTTCGTTGACGACCCGGCTTGTGCATCTGACCTCCCTCTGACTACCTCTTTGGACCGTGGGTCTGGTAAGGGCAGTCGGCAGCCCTCGCCCCCCCGTCTGCTCTTCTTGCCGACGCCTCCTCTCCCTCTCTTCCCCAGGCTCGTGGCGCCGCTGCCCGACCCCCGCCAGTAGCGGATGGACTTGCAGTGACCCCCCGACCCCTGGATCCCCCCATATTCCACGTCCCGATAGGGACCCACCTGCTTTTTCGCCTCAGGTGGAGGCCCGCGGCCCCGGTCGCCTCCCACTCCGGTCGGGCCTCATCGCCCCCGGCCCCCTCGGCCCCTGGGGGACGTGGGACCCGACGTCGCCGTCCGCCTTTCTCGTCTTCTCGCCCCCTCGAAGTTCCGGTGGTTTTGGCCAGACGGCTTCACTCGGCCTTAGGACGATGGACAAGTTCCTCGTCCTCCGCCCCTCCTCCTCCAAGCCCCTCCCCACTAACCACGAACGTCTCTTTCGAGCGATCCATGGGAAGACGGGGACGGCGCGTTTTGACCTTCGGCCTCAGAGGATGGCTCCATTTTGATAAGGTCGCGTTCCTCTGCCGAAACCTCCTCTCTGCTCGCTATCCCCGATGTCCTGGGCTGCGGGATCACGGTGACTCCCCACCCCGCCTCAATCAGTGCCAGGGCACAATTTACGCTGCTCGTCTTCTACCCATCCCGGTGGAAGACCTCCAGATTGACCTCGCCTCCCAGGGTGTTGTGAGGGTGTACCGCTTTCCCGACAGATCGCGGTCCCCAACTGCCCCTTCTCCTCGCCTGCTCCTCACTTTCGACTCACTGGTGCCCCCCGTTTCGGTATTCTGGGGCTTTGGTGAGAGACGAGCGTGCGAATTCTCAGTACGACCATACGTGCCAGATCCTACGCGCTGTTTTCAGTGTAATAGGTTTGGCCACGTGAGCAGCTCCTGCCGTCAGCCGGCCCCGTTGTGTGTCCGCTGCGGCGGCCCTCCCCACCCCTTGCCCTGTACTGCTCCGCCTTCCTGCACCAACTGCCATGGACCACACCCTGCTTCATCCCGCTCTTGCCCGTCCTTCCTCTTTGAAAGGGAGGTTCGGCCCTCTGTTCATCAGAGTTTCTCAGCGCTCGGGAGGCGCGGGAGCGGTTGCGTGCGGCGAGGCCCGGCGTGGTGCCTCGTACGCCGAGGCTCTCCGTTCCCGGACCCCGTCCTCACCGGCGGTTCCCAACGCGCCTCCACCCACCGTGTCCGCTACTCCCAGTCCATCCTCTGCCGCCCAGCGGACTCCTACCGCGGCTCCCCGTACTACCAGCGCGTCCCCACGTGCTCCCTCCGCGAACGCCGAGCTTTCGTCGGCAACCCCCCCTGCCCCTTCTACGCCCTCTCCACCGGCGCCTTCGGCCACCCCCATTCCGGATCGTGACCCGCCGTCACCCACGCGGGCCGCACGACGGAGGATAGGGGCCGCAAGCGCCGCGCCAGTGGTGACCCCGAAAGGTTCGACGCCATAAGCCTCGCATCACCTTCCTCTCCTAAACACAAACGCCCCCTTCGCCCTACCGCCCCGGTGTCCTCACCGTCCCCACTGCGCAACCGTTATGCACGCTCCCCCTGGGGTCCCCGTCGGCCCTCGTGGTGGGGGCTGAGATACACCCCTCTCCGGCCCGGTCGATGGACCCACTGGAGGGGGAACTCGCCCGCCTGGTCGGCGTGGGTGGGACGTGCACGCCCCCGCGTTTGACCCGCCCATCTCTCTCCTCGACCTGCCAATGCCTCTGGGTGAGGTATTTTTTCCACTCCCCCTCGTAGTCCTGCCTCCCCCGCACCTCCGGTGAAGGGAGGGGCATTCTGGATACCTCTCACATCCCCTTCTCTGCATCGCTCTACCCCGGACGTCCGGGAGACTCCTCCTCTGGAGGACTTGCCGGCGTCTGGTTCCACATCGCCCCCTCGTCGGGGGACCCTCGCCTTCGCCCTCGTTCGGCGTCCCTCACTGAACTCCGGGGCTTTCCGATTCCCTCTTTAATCTCGGGCCGCCCGATCGGCCCACCACCCATAATCATCCTTTACGCTGACCTTCCTACCCCTCCCTATACCTCGCTCCTGCAGTGGAACATCCGCGGCTCCTGGTAGGCCTCGAGAGTCTCTCCTCTCTCCTGGCCTCCAGGTGTCCGGCGTGTTTCTGCCTTCAGGAGACGATTCTGGGATCCCGTTCCCTCCCTCGAGTGTCCGGTTACTGCGGGCTCCCTTCCCGCCTCTCGATGGGGCGGGGAGGGGGCGCCCGCGGTCTTCGTGCACCGCTCCGTCCCTTTCCGCCCCCTCCCGCTCCGTACAGTCCTGCAAGCTGTGGCCGTGCGCCTTTTCTTGGGCGCCAGCTCACGGTCTGCTCTCTTTACCTCTCCCCTAACGTACGCCCTCCACCCGATTCTCTCCGTGACCTAATTCTCCAGCTTCCCCTCCCTTTTCTGATTCTCGGGGACTTCAACAGTCGAGACCCGGCCTGGGGGACGTTTGCTCCACCTTTCTCTCCGGGACCCTTCTCTCCCTTATGGACGAGCTCGAGTTCACCTTTCTGAACGATGGCTCCCCACCTGCCTTCACTCGGCCCATGACAGTTTCACCTGTATCGACCTTTCCCTGGTTTCCCTCGAAATCGTGACGGAGTTCACCTGGGAGGTCCTGCCGGATTCTTCCGGCAGTGACCATTTCCAGTGTGTCTTACCCCGACCCGTCTCCTCCCCCCACCTCTGTCCGCCCGCGCTGGCTGTTCGCCCGAGCAGACTGGGCCTCATACGCGAGGGGCACGGCGATCTCGCCATCAATTCCTGCCTTTCCCTCCGTCATGAGGCCCTCGCCTTCCTCGAGAGTAAGATCCTCTCGGCTGCCGCCAGTTGCATCCCCCGTACCTCTGGCTCCCCCAGACCGCGAAGCGTCCCATGGTGGACCCCAGAGTGCTCCCATGCCGTTCAGGAGCGGCGCCGTGCCGGCCGCCGCTTCTACCGGACCCGCCAGCTGGAGCACAAGATAGAATTTCAGCGCCTGAAGGCAGTGGCCCGTCGGGTCCTGAAACTGGCCCGGCGTACCTCCTGCGGAGTTACGTGTCCGGATCTCCTCCTCGACTGCCCCCTTGACTGTTGGCGCCAGGTGCGTAGCTTTGAGGGGACCCGTGTCCCCCTCGACCCCCGGTGCTTCGGGTCGGGGACGACGAGTTCGTGTCCGATCCGGAGCCGTCGCGAACGCACTCGCGGCGCACTTTGCAGCCATCTCCAGTTCCGATTCCCCCCACTCCCGCCGCGACCCACCGGAATTTCCACCTCATAGGAATGACCCCTATAATCACCTCTTACATGACAGAGCTTCGGGAGGCCCTCCGCCCCCGACGCTCCTCCGCCCCCGGCCCCGATAATATCCCCTATGACCTTTTACGGCATCTCCACCCCTCTGCTCTCAGCTTTCTACTGGACCTCTATACCGGATTTTTGGAGGGTTCATTTCCGGACCGATGGCGTGAGTCCATCGTCGTCCCCATCCCGAAGCCCGATAAAGACCCCTCACTCCCGTCGAACTATCGCCCCATTTCCCTAACATGCTGTGCCTGCAAGGTGATGGAGGCGATGGTCGCCTCACGGCTGTCCTTTACCTTGGAGGCGAGTGACCAGTACCCTGCTACCCAGGCTGGTTTCCGGCGCTTTCCGGTCTACCACCGACCCCTCCTTCTCCTTAGCCATGACGTGCAGGAGGCTTTCTCCCGGCGTCAATTTGTACTCGCCGTCTTTTTCGACCTCCAGAAGGCCTACGATACTACCCGGCGGAGCGCGGTCTTCGACTGCTTACGCTCCCTGGGTTTCGTAGGCTTTCTCCCTTCCTTTATTTATAACTTCTTGTCCGCCCGTTCTTTTCCGCGTCCGCATCGGTTCTCTGCCCTCTCTGACCGCTTTCCGTTGGAGGAGGGTGTCCCTCAGGGTAGTGTCCTTAGCGTCTTGTGTTTCTCACTCGTGATGAACACAGTCGCTACGGTCCTGCCTACATCCGTTCGTCGCTCCCTCTATTCCGATGACCTGGCTATCTATTGCTCTGGCCGCCTCCCGTCTTTGGCTGAACGTCGGCTCCAGCTAGCCATCAATGCGGTGGTTCGCTGGGCGTCCTCGGTTGGCTATGCTTTCTCACCCTCTAAGTCTTCCAGTATGCTTTTCCGTCCTCGGCGCCTCCGTCTGTCGCATACCTTCGCTCTTACCCTTGCCGGCACTCCTCTTCCCCTCGTCCCATCCGTTAGATTCCTGGGTATGACCCTCGACGATTTTTCGGTTGGGTTCCACACCTTAGGTGGTTGCGGCAAACATCTCGCCGCACCCTCTCCCTTTTGGGTCATCTGTCCCACACGACCTGGGGGGCGGACAGGCGTACTCTGCTGCGCCTGTACACCTCCCTGGTGCAATCCCGTGTCGACTACGGCTGTGTGGTCTACAGTTCCGTTTCCTCTCCGGCACTCCGTATGCTGGATCCTCTTCTCCACCGTGGCCTTCGCCTGGCGTCGGGTGCCTTCCGCTCGTCCCCTGTCGCTAGTCTTCAGGTGGACTGTGGACACCCCCCCCTGCCCCTTCGCCGGGGCCTTCTCATGGCGAAGTGTTACCTTCGCATCTGCCGCCTCCCGAAGTCCCTACTCTTCTCCGCGATCTCCCAGGCGCTACCCCGGCCTGACACGTGGCATTTCGCTGCCTCTCTGGCCGAGATTTTCTCGTCCCTGGGGATCCCCCCACCCTCTATTCTGCCGTTCTCCTTCGATCTGTCGCCCCCTTGGCGGACCACCCCTATCTGCCGTTGCCAGGCGCTCCGTGGCCTGCGTAAGGAGTCTCTTCCTGCCGTCCTCCGGTTCTTCTTTCTGGCCCATCTTCCCGTCCATTCGGACGACGTTCCCGTCTACACCGACGGCTCGCGCTCCCCTGCAGGTGTCGCGGCCGCCGTCTTCTCTCCGTCATTGTCACCTACCTCCCGGGGTATCCCCCTGCCGGTTCAGGCCTCCATCTTTTCCGCGGAGCTCTTTGCCCTTCTGGAAGCCCTCCGTCTGGTATCGGGTTGTTCGCGTCCTCCTGTACCATTTTTCGGACTCGCTGAGCGCCCTTCAGGCGCTCGAGCGCTATGATTTCCCCGGACCCCCCGTACGCCTTATTCAACAGGAGTACCATGTCCTGCCACCATTCACCGGATCCGGGTCACCTTCTGCTGGGTTCCCGCCCATGTTGGTGTTTCCGGTAATGAGGCGGCGGACCGCTTAGCCCGGTCCGCCGCCTCGCTGCCTCCCCTCCCCCGCCCGCTCCCCTTCTCAGACTATGTGCAGGTCTTTCGTTCCTTTTACGATCGCATGTGGCAACAGTCCTGGGACGATGCCACCGGAAATAAACTCTGGTCCATCCGCCCCCGTCTGTCATATTGGGTGTCCTCTTTCCACCGCTCCAGACACAAAGAGGTCGTCCTTGCGCGGCTTCGCATCGGCCATACGCGCCTCACGCACGGCTATCTTATGTTCCGGCAGGAGGCTCCTCGTTGCGCCTCCTGCCAGTCGCCCCTCACCGTCTCTCACATCCTTGTGGAATGCCCCCCCTGTCGTCAGTACGTCGTCGCGCTTTTCCGTTCCTTTCTGATTTCCCCCTCCCCGAACGTTTACGCCTTATGCTCGCTGAGAGCCCTCTCTTCTCGCTTGACCGTCTTTTCCTCTTCCTCTCCCAATCTCGCATCCTATCTGAGCTTTAGGTGGCTTCTCACCTGTAGTCCGCTGTTTTCCCTTTTCTTGTGCCTTTTCTCCGTCTCCGTTTCTCTTTCTCGTATTCCGCCTCGCCATGATATCCGCTACTATATAGCGGGAAATGGCGGTAAACGCACCAATACAAAAAAAAAATATATATATATATATATATATATATACACACACACACACACACACTGAAAACAAATGCTAGTGTTTGTTTCGTTAAATTTTGTCTCGAACATTAATTGGAATCAAAAGCAGCACTTGAAAATAAATACATTATTGAATTTCATAAAATCCTCAATATTAGAAGCAGCTCCTCCACGTCAACTTGCTGCCAGCCATAGATTCTCTGTAAATAAGTACATGACTTGTCCTAACGAAATATTTCAACTAGATATTTATAGCTAAATATCAGGGTCGTCTTGCATATGACACAAATAGAAGTAATTGTGGTCGAGTATTCTTACACTAGTGTGTAAGTCTGAGACGGACGGACACCCAAACGTGCAAACACCGGTTGAGTAATTGTTTTTTTTTTCTGGTTTATTCATTTCTAATTGACATAAATAATATTATATTCATGTTCTTACTATATTAATATGCATAATGTCGATCATATTCCAGAATAGTGGTCGTTTTATAAAAAGAAAATTTTAGCATTTTTCTCCAAAAAAAAAAAAAAATTTCAATTTTGAGTAGCAAGCCTTCTACTGACAACGTGGTTCCCATCGAATTCGTTTCAGCATACTCAAAAACCCCGAGGCACAAATTTTCATGCTCTCTGCCGAAGTGAACATTATTTTCACATATCTGCTCCAGTATTACTACTTGTGTTAATATAAATTTATCAGCTAGTGCTAGCAGCATTTTTGCCTCATGATTTTCCCGTGTGCCTCCATTGTCTAGGTTTATATGTATATTTCTTCCTCTCCTTTTATATTTCATAAGTGGGAAGTGTAAAACCTTTATCTGGTTCCTGAACTCTCTAATGATATTTGAGAATTTTGTAGTTAGTGTGTTCGAGGGTCTATATATTACAATTAGCCCAATGTTTAATTTTTTAACTTTTGCTGCTACTAATTCTACATAGAAATGACTACAAATACTTTAAACAACTACTGCTGTCATATGTTTTTCATGTATATAAATAGCACAACCTCCTTTTCGTCTTAATGTTCTGTCGGTTCGAAGTATGTTTTAATTTGTATTTCTTTTTTTGTCGATACAAAACTTGGTTTTTACAGTTTGCCTGTCAGTCCTTCAGATGAGTTTCCGTGAGGTATGTAAAATTAGCGTCTAGGAGAATTTGTCTAAAACAATTCGTCTAAAATACAATTCGTCTAAAATACAATTCGTCTAAAATACAATTCGTCTAAAATACAATTCGTCTAAAATACAATTCGTCTAAAATACAGTTCGTCTAAAATACAGTTCGTCTAAAATACAGTTCGTCTAAAATACAGTTCGTCTGAAATACAGTTCGTCTGAAATACAGTTCGTCTGAAATACAGTTTGTCTGAAATACAGTTTGTCTGAAATACAGTTTGTCTGAAATACAGTTTGCCTAAAATACAGTTTGCCTAAAATACAGTTTGCCTAAAATACAGTTTGCCTAAAATACAGTTTGCCTAAAATACAGTTTGCCTAAAATACAGTTTGCCTAAAATACAGTTTGCCTAAAATACAGTTTGCCTAAAATACAGTTTGCCTAAAATACAGTTTGCCTAAAATACAGTTTGCCTAAAATACAGTTTGCCTAAATACAGTTTGCCTAAAATACAGTTTGCCTAAAATACAGTTTGCCTAAAATACAGTTTGCCTAAAATACAGTTTGCCTAAAATACAGTTTGCCTAAAATACAGTTTGCCTAAAATACAGTTTGCCTAAAATACAGTTTGCCTAAAATACAGTTTGCCTAAAATACAGTTTGCCTAAAATACAGTTTGCCTAAAATACAGTTTGCCTAAAATACAGTTTGCCTAAATACAGTTTGCCTAAAATACAGTTTGCCTAAAATACAGTTTGCCTAAAATACAGTTTGCCTAAAATACAGTTTGCCTAAAATACAGTTTGCCTAAAACAGTTTGCCTAAAATACAGTTTGCCTAAAATACAGTTTGCCTAAAATACAGTTTGCCTAAAATACAGTTTGCCTAAAATACAGTTTGCCTAAAATACAGTTTGCCTAAAATACAGTTTGCCTAAAATACAGTTTGCCTAAAATACAGTTTGCCTAAAATACAGTTTGCCTAAAATACAGTTTGCCTAAAATACAGTTTGCCTAAAATACAGTTTGCCTAAAATACAGTTTGCCTAAAATACAGTTTGCCTAAAATACAGTTTGCCTAAAATACAGTTTGCCTAAAATACAGTTTGCCTAAAATACAGTTGCCTAAAATACAGTTTGCCTAAAATACAGTTTGCCTAAAATACAGTTTGCCTAAAATACAGTTTGCCTAAAATACAGTTTGCCTAAAATACAGTTTGCCTAAAATACAGTTTGCCTAAAATACAGTTTGCCTAAAATACAGTTTGCCTAAAATACAGTTTGCCTAAAATACAGTTTGCCTAAAATACAGTTTGCCTAAAATACAGTTTGCCTAAAATACAGTTTGCCTAAAATACAGTTTGCCTAAAATACAGTTTGCCTAAAATACAGTTTGCCTAAAATACAGTTTGCCTAAAATACAGTTTGCCTAAAATACAATTTGCCTAAAATACAATTTGCCTAAAATACAATTTGCCTAAAATACAATTTGCCTAAAATACAAATTGTTGCCTGATGTACAATGCTATTTATTACTTGCCACGCCCCATCTTAAAAGGTTACCTCTTGTGCGGAATAGTACACCGAAATAGTTTGTCTAAAATAGTTTGTCTAAAATACAATTTGACTAATAACTGAAGATAACTAGAAATGCATTTGTCTGCTTGATAAATTTGGAGTGAGGATGAAAAGATTGAAAATGGGTTGATTTTATTTCATAATATACCTAACCTAACCTAACCGGGTTATGGGTTCCGGGATAACTGATTTCGATGTACTATTCCGCACAAGAGGTAACCTTTTAAGATGGGGCGTGGCAAGTAATAAATAGCATTGTACATCAGGCAACAATTTGTATGCCATATTATATTAAATTGTTTGTTTAGACAAATTGTATTTTAGACAAATTGTATTTTAGACAAATTGTATTTTAGACAATTGTATTTTAGACAAATTGTATTTTAGACAAATTGTATTTTAGACAAATTGTATTTTAGACAAATTGTATTTTAGACAAATTGTATTTTAGACAAATTGATTTAGACAAATTGTATTTTAGACGAATTGTTTTAGACAAACTCGCCTGATTCGGTAAAGTTAGCTCATGTTTCTTGCGTGAATCCTTTCAGGCATGTGACTTTGTCCAGGGAATAGTTTGGTGGTTGGCCCTGTATGCTGGCCAGGGTTGTGGAGTCGGTCCAAAATTTTCCGACTCCGACTCCACACATTGTAAAAATTCGACTCCGACTCCGACTCCGCCCTGAAACGTGCGACTCCACGACTCCACGACACTCCGACTCCGACTCCACAACCCTGATGCTGGCTACGATTACTTTCATTTTTTGTTTTCACTTTGTTCTTTATATAGTTCAGATTCGTTGCACCTTGGTGGTGCATGTTTCGTTGCCTGGTGATCTCTCTGATCCCGTTTCCCTTCTCTATCTGTTTCGATACATGTTGTCCCGATATCGTATGTAATTTATTTTTTTAATTTATTCTGTACGACTTTCGGATACCCATATTTGTCAATTGTTTTTGTATTTGTTGAATGATATTCAGTTGTTGTTGTTTAGCCGATCAGCTCACCCTGATCGAGCAAGCCGGCGGCACGCAGGTAACCGGTCGTCCTCTCCGGAGTGGACCAGAGGTTCAGCGCACTAGTGTTGTTGTGTTGTGTTCTATGTTGTGCTAGAGCGGTACAGTCTGTCATAATGTGTTCAATTGTTTGTGGTGTGTCCTGGCACAGGTGGCAGGTGTCGTCTGTGGAGTTGTCTAGTCTGTGTTTATATGTCTGTAAGTTGGGGTGATGTCCACATCGGAATCGTGCTAAGTCAATTCGATCCGATCTGCTCAGGCTGATCTCTGACCTGTTAAAGGGTGGCGGCTTCGCACCTAGGACCACTATGAAAAAACTATATAGGGTTATGGGTTGATTGCCTGATACCCTCATCCGTTGGAAATTTCCACCAGATTAGAGTGAAAAGTTGTTGTTGTTTAGCCGATCAGCCCACCCTGATCGAGCAAGCCGGCGGCACGCAAGTAACCGATCGTCCTCTCCGGAGTGGACCAGAGGTTCAGCGCACTAGTGATGTTGTGTTCGTTGTTGTGCTAGAGCGGTACAGTCCGTCATAATGTGTTCAATTGTTTGTGGTGTGTCTTGGCACAGGTGGCAGGTGTCGTCTATGGAGTTGTCTAGTCTGTGTTTATATGTCCGTAATTGGGGTGATGTCCACATCGGAATCGTGCTAAGTTAACTCGATCCGATCTGCTCAGGCTGATCTCTGACCTGTTAATGGGTGGCGGGCTTCGCACCTAGGACCCGCATTCGGACCGAGTCGTGTCAGTGCTTTGTGAGTTAGGTGTGTGTGTGTGTGTTTTCTGTACTGTGTGATGTCTGTGTGGCGAGGTATGGAATGGAGTATTTGGTTATAATGTCTCTCTGGTGTTACCTTAATGGTGCGAGGTGTTGGTGCATGATTGTACATGTAAGTGGCAAGGGTGTTGTGGGTTAGTTGTCGCTGCTGCCATGAATTGTGTTCCCCTCATGTCTAAATGTTCCCTAACTTTTTAGTATTTTTGTTTCTGTGTGCAGGTGTTCTATTGGTGTTGTTTGAGTGCATCCTGTAATGATACGAAGTGCGTTGTTTTGTATTGTTTTGTAAGGTGTTTGTGTGTGTTTGAGATAATGGGTGCCCAGCATGGCTAGCATAGTCCCATAACTGAGCGAATATATTGTTTGTATATGAGTGATGTTGTTTTCCTGCTGGTGTCCAAAGTTTTGTGCCTGTTAGTACCCTAAGCGTGTTAAGTCTTGAGGTACATTTTGGTTTAATGTCCTGAATGTGGTTTGCAAAAGATAATGATGTGTTGTATGTGACACCAAGTATTTTGGTTCTGTGAGTGTGTGGAATGTTGATGTTTAGTGTAAGCTGTGGAATTACCTGGTGTTCTTTTGTGTTGCTTGTAAGCAAGGTGATGGTTGATTTTGTGGGCGCTACTTTGAGTCTATTGTGTGCGAGCCAGTCTTGTACACTGTTTATGTATGTTTGTAGGTTATTTGTAGCGGTGTCGATGTTGTTGTGGGTGGATGTTAGAGTGATATCATCTGCATATGATGATAAGGTAAGCTTGTTATCTATGGGTGTTGGAATGTCATGCATGTATAAGTTGAAGAGTGTTGGTGAGAGAACAGAGCCTTGAGGGACCCCGTTCGGAAAAAGCTTGTTTTTGGATGACTTGCCATTAAATGTGACATGTGAGTATCTTCCTGAGAGATAGTTGCTCAGCCACCTTTTGGTGTTATTGTGCATGTTTGTGTTGGAGTATTTTGTTTATGAGAGGGAAGCGTGGGATAGCATCAAATGCTTTACTAATGTCTATTGTTGCTAATAGTGTACGTTGAGCTGGTCTTCTGGAGTTGATGCCATCCATGATGTGCTGCGTGAGGTTAGTGAGTAATGTCGTGGTTGAGTGGTGAGGTCTGAATCCATGTTGAGTAGGCGGTAGTGGTATGTGTGGGTTGGTGATTTGTAAGATTAGTCTTTCTGTTACTTTGGAAGGTGTGCATAGTAAAGTAATGGGTCTATAGGAAGCTGGTTCTGTTGGATTTTTGTTTGGTTTGAGTAGTGTAATAATTTTACCTTGTTTCCATATGTCAGGAATAATAGTGTTGGTATGAATATGTGCTGATATTTGTGAGAGCTAGTATTCCTTGTGGGCCCAAGTGTTTAAGGTGTATGTTAGATATGTTGTCTGGTCCAGTAGCCTTCGAATTCTTAATGTTTTTGATGATCTTGGTGGTCTGGTCTGTATTGAAGGGTGTAATGGTCGTGTCGAGTCTGTAGTTTTCTTGTGTCTGGCTGTTTGTCTGTCTGCGTGTTTCTGGTTGTTGTCTCTCTTTAAGTGACTTATCTTTGCGTAGTGATTAACTAGAATGTTAGCTTGTTGTGTGTATGTTGGGATATTATTTTGGCTGCGACAGATAGCCGCGTGTGAGGTGTGAATGCCGCTGTTAGAGTGGGTAATGCTGTTTATAGTCTTGTATAGCCTGTATGTATCTGTGGAGTGGTTTAGTGTTATGAATTCCCTGAATGTTTTTGTTTGAGTTTGTTGTTTATTTCTGTGTTGAGCTGTTGTATCTGCTGTTTTATGGCTTCTGTGTGTGGTGTTTGTGTGTTATATTTGAGATTGTTACGTTGCCTTATGAGGTGGGCTATTTATCTAGTGTAATTTGGGTTGTATTTCCTAATGTTGCCCTTGGGTATGTATTTGTTTGCATTATTGATAATCTGATTAAATGTCTTGAGTGTTGTATCGATGTTTATGATGGGTGTGCTGTTTAATGTGGTGAATTGTTCCTCAGTCTGTATTTTGAACTGTTAAAGTGAAAAGTTAACGACAAAAGCCCTACGTTTTTTCGTTAGTTATGTATATGTAGGTCTTCAAAGAACGTCTTTATGTTTATTTGCCTTCGGTATTTGCGCTGCTTAATGGTAAAGAAAGAATTGCCTTACCTTATTATTTCGTTGGGCCTCGCTTCTGTTTCGATGTAGGGCCGTGGTACGATGGAGTTACACAATGAGTTGATTTGATGTAACTAATATAAGCAGTCACTACACTTAAATAACTGAAGGAATAGGCCTATCGTTTTTATAGTTATTAGGTTTTATATTACGAGGATTTCACTCGGAACTTATAGGAAGATAAAGTACATCTTCCTTGCTCAAAGCATCGCTGTAACATGAGCAAGCTCCGAGCGAGCCGCTAATAATAAATCGTTAGGAATCCGCTGATTCTTCAAAGTTCGTTGACTCTTCGCTTGATGTAATTTTCATGAGTCAGCAATGGAAAATGTTGAAAACGAAATAATAAATTTGGCTTTCTTGTTGTTATGCAAGCCCGATGCCTACATATGGGTTCTATGTATATATGGCAATTATTTTCATTCCCAATAGGCTATGTCGCCAATCCCGAGGCAATTTTGTAGATATTTAATTAAATTAATTAATAACTCAATTAATTAATAATTTATATTTAATTATGAAATAAAGGTACCACATACGATACCATATTGTAAACATGTATAGTTTTTCCATAGCTACTTTCGGACTGAGTCGTGTCAGTGCTTTGTTGTGTGTGTGTGTGTGTGTGTGTGTGTGTGTTTTTTCTGTAGTGTGTGATGTCTGTGGGGCGTGGTATGGAATGGAGTATTTGGTTATAATGTGTGTGTGGTGTTACCTTAATGGTGCGAGGTGTCGGTGCATGATTGTACATGTAGTGGCAAGGGTGTTGTGGATTAGTTGTCGCTGCTGCCATGAATTGTGTTCCCCTCATGTCTAAATGTTCCCCAACTTTCAGTATTTTTGTTTCTTTGTGCAGGTATTCTATTGGTGGTGTTTGAGTGCATCCTGTAATGATACGAAGTGCGTTGTTTTGTATTGTATGTAGATAGATAGATAGATAGATAGATAGATAGAATAACCTTTATTAATAATAAATAAATACAGTGGTCTTTTTACAATTTACAATTTTTACAATGACAAATAATTGTGAAGCTCGACTATTTATTTTTTTTTATTTTTAATTTGGCCCTTAAGCTTTAGGCTTTACTGGGCTCTTATTAAAAATGAGCAGCTAGCCGTTATAAAATTAATATAATAAAATAAATAATAAGTAAATAAGTATTATTAATAGTTAAAGCCTGTATTTCAATATTAAACAATATTAATGGACAATATTAAACATTATTAGTGGACATTAATCCAAGATTTTTGTTAGTATCCCATTATTAATCGGGATTTTAACTTGGTTTTAAACAAATTTACATTCGCAATATTTTTTATATCGGCATGCAAGTCATTCCATAGTTTCAATCCAATGAAAATGGGTAGTTTTTGAGATGAAGACAATCTAAATTGAGGTATAACAAATTCAATCTTTGATCTATTTCTGGTCTGATACGGGTGGATTTCTTGATGAGTTACAAAATATCTATTTACCCATTGCAAATTAATGATTTTGCTCTTACACTTGTAAATAAAAATAAAATGTGCCAGTTTGGTTATATCATTGAGCTTTAGTAGGTTTAGCTCTTTAAATAATGCACTAGAGTGATCAAGGAAATCAGCATCAGATAATAACCTTATTGCTCGTTTTTGGATGATAAAGATACCATTTAATGCGTTGTTAGCGGAGTTTCCCCAAACAAGGGTGCAGTATGTTATATAAGGAAGAACAAGAGTATGATAAAGAGTCAATAAAACTTGTTTAGGGACTACATTTCTAAGTTTAAACATTATAGCAACGCTCCTTGAAATCTTTTTCGCGATATAATTTACATGATCACTCCATTGCAAATTCTTATCTAACATTACACCAAAAATTTTGTTACAGTACACTCCTTTATGGTGATTTCATTAACATTGAGTTCATCAAGATATACATTTCTTTTATTAGTAAAAATCATGAAATTTGTTTTACTGGTATTTAGGAAGAGTTTATTGGTGGTCAACCATTTCATTACACTGATGAATTCTGAATGAAATATATTCTTAGCTGTATTAACATCTTTGCAAGAAAAGGAGAGAGTTGTATCATCTGCAAACATTATGAAGTTCAGAATCAGATGAACGTGGAAGGTCATTTATATATAATAAAAATAGCAGTGGACCCAGCACTGAGCCCTGTGGCACACCATGTTTGACAAGCGCTTTAGTGGAGCAAACCTTATTTACTGATACAAAATTATATCTATCGGACAAATAACTTTTAAACCAATCACTGATTGCCCCTCTAAAGCCGTAACAATACAATTTATTAAGTAGAATATTATGGTCTATTACATCAAACGCCTTACTCAAATCCATAAATATTGACATCATTATTTCTTTGTTCTCCTTAGCTATATTTACATTTCCCATAAGATTTAAAATAGCCATTTCCGTTGTTCTATTATTACGGAAACCATATTGATTTGGAGATAATAAATTGTAAGATTCTAAATATCGCTGCATTCTACTTTTTAAAATTTTTTCGAAAACTTTGCTGTACACAGATAATGCACACCGGCCTGTAATTTGTTGCTAGTGTAGGATCACCCCCTTTAAAAAGGGGTGTTATACAACCAGTTTTTAGCATTGATGGGAATATTCCTTTGGAAATACTTTGATTGATAATTTTAGCCAAAGTTAGATATCTTATCTTTAACAAGTTTCAATATAGGTACAGGAATGTTATGAATGTTATTTTTTGTATTTTTTAATTTACCAATAATATTCTGGACCTCAGTAGAGGTAGCAGGAACAAAAGAAAATGAATTTAGTGGGCTGGGTGGCATATATTCTAGAGGTGAGTGATCATTATTTATTAATTGTGAGCGAAGCTTATCCGCTATTGAAGTAAAATGTGCATTTAAAGAGTCTGCAATAGCAGTATCATCAGTGATTTCTTTATTATCAACATTTAATTTCTCTATTGGATTTTTCTTAATTTGTTTTCCGAGAAGATTGTTTATGGTTGTCCAAGTGTTTTTCATGTCTCCTTTATGTTTGGAAAATTGATTGTTATAATAGTTATATTTTGCAATTTTGATTATTTTAGTTAATTTGTTTCTGTATTGAGTATATTGTATTTTAGGAATTTTGCTCTGCAATTGCAATTTGAATAATTTATCTCTATTCTTTATTGAAGTGATAATTCCTGGAGTGATCCATGGATTTGCGACCCTTTTGGGCGAAACTGTTTTTTCTCCTTAAAGGAAAGCAAATATTAAAAATATGGAATAAGGTGTCATAGAAGAACTGAAACATATGAACTGGGTCATTTAAAGGTTCGTCACAGTCAAGTCGAGTATTTTCTACTGCCCCAATAAATTTTCTTTTGTTAACCTCTGAGAATATTCTGTAATCAATAGTTGTTTTGTCCGCAACCTGAACAATGTTATTGAAAATAGCGTAAGTAGGAAAATGATCACTGATGTTAGTGGTTATAATTCCAGAGTTTACAAGGGCATTGCTATTTACAAATATATTATCAATCGTAGATTGTAAGGTGTTTGTGTGCGTGTTTGAGATAATGGGTGCCCAACATGGGCTAGCATAGTCTATAACTGAGCGAATATATTGTTTGTATACGAGTGATATTGTTTCCTGCTGGTGTCCAAAGTTTGTGCCTGTTAGTACAGTAACCTAAACGTGTTAAATCTTGACGTATATTTGTTTTTAATGTCCTGAATGTGGTTTGCAAAAGATAATGATGTGTTGTATGTGACCCCAAGTATTTTGGTCCTGTGAGTGTGTGGAATGTTGGTGTCGTTTAGTGTAAGCTGTGGAGTTATCTGGTGTTCTTTTGTGTTGCTTGTAAGCAAGGTGATGGTTAATTTTGTGGGCGCTACTTTCAGTCTGTTGTGTGTAAGCCAGTCTTGTATACTGTTTATGTATGTTTGTAGGTTATTTGTAGCGGTGTCGATGTTGTTGTGGGTGGATGTTAGAGTGATATCATCTGCATATGATGATAAGGTAAGCTTGTTATCTATGGGTGTTGGAATGTCATGCATGTATAAGTTGAACAGTGTTGGTGAGAGAACAGCCTTCAGGCACCCCGTTCGGAAAAAGTTTGTTTTTGGATGACTTGCCATTAAATGTGACATGTGAGTATCTTCCTGAAAGATAGTTGCTCAGCCACCTTTTGGTGTTATTGTGCATGTTTGTGTTGAGTATTTTGTTTATGAGAGAGAAGCGTGGATAGCATCAAATGCTTTACTAATGTCTATTGTTGCTAATAGTGTACGTTGAGCTGGTCATCTGGAGTTGATGCCATTCATGATGTGCTGCGTGAGGTTAGTGAGTAATGTCATGGTTGAGTGGTGAGGTCTGAATCCATGTTGAGTAGGCGATAGGGTTGGTGATTTGTAAGATTAGTCTTTCCGTTACTTTGGAAGGTGTGCATAGTAAAGTAATGGGTCTATAGGAAGCTGGTTCTGTTAGATTTTTGGGATCAAATGTAGAATTCGGACCCCAGCCTTCTTTAGTTAGCTTTATAAGGCTAACTAACGAAAATATCATGACCTAACCTAACCAATCGTCAAGGGCGTAGTTAACCTAACGATTGGTTAGGTTAGGTTAGGTTAGGTTAGGTTAGGTTAGGTTAGGATATTTTCGTTAGTTAGCCTTATAAAGCTAACTAAAGAAGGCTGGGGTCCGAATTCTACATTTGATCCGATTTTTGTTTGGGTTTGAGTAGTGGCCGGACCTATGGTACTCAGTTGCTGAATTGTGTTGGCTACATCTAAAAAATTGGTAACCCCTTTTTGCTGATGGTTTTGGGTGCTCAACTGTCGTGTTCCTTTGAGGGTGGTGGTAACGGCATTTTTGCCCGTACTTGCATCTCCACAACGTTGCATAAGTTTTGCAGATATAGTGGTGGTGGACCCCCCCCCCCCCTCCAAATTTACAATATCCATTTTTGCAGTGGAAGTTACATAAAGTGGGATGTTCATAAGATGCATTGCCTATTCCTGTATCTGCACTGCCTTTTTATATAATATTTGGATACGATGTTCTCTACGTGTTTAGTTTTTATCGTCTTTTTATCTTTATCTCCATTTGGTAATTTTACCACGTCACAGATTGTACTCGTTTCTTTCCTTTCTTTCACAATTGCATCTTCTTTTCATGTTAACTTTTCTTGTTTCTCTCTCATCAAAACCATTTTCCTTCAGGACATTTTGGCCATCTTTTCCTCCCATTATTTTCTTTATCTCATTCATATTTTAATTTCTTTAAATAGGTATCGCAAACGAGTTTACAATCTCCGTACAGGAGTCACACAAATTTTATACCTGTAATTTGTTTCGCGTTCGATACAAGGGATATTTTCCGATCGCCCCAGTTCATAGTTAAAGTCGTGCAATTTTTTACAAAAATCACGCCTGATTACTTCGTTTTCAGCTGTTGCTAAATTACGTAAGTTGCAAATTAGGTGAGAATTTGGACCCATTGCCATGTTATCGTAATCGCTCAATATATACAATTTTCTTTCGTTTGAATGAGTCAGTCACGAGGGTTTTGTTTTATGATCTTTTCTGCCTTGTTCGAGCTGGGCACTTCCGCAAACACTTCCGCAAATTCCGCAATTGCGGAAGTATGTTTTTCGTTTGCGGATTTGCGTTTGCGGCAAAGTCATCGCAAATTAGTGAATTTGCGTTTGCGGAAGTGATTTTGAGTTTGCGGATTTGCGATTGCAAATCCGCAACGCAAATTCACTAATTTGCGATGACTTTGCCGCAAACGAAAAACATACTTGCGGAAGTGCCCAGTTCTGGGATCTTTTCCATTTGGCGGCAGGCGGCTTTTTTTAACCAAATTTTCACCAGTAATACTTTTTTGTGTGCTAAATACGAATCTAACATTCTTTTTTGAGAGAAATGAAAGGAAAATATCGAAAAAAAAGATTTTAAATACGAACTACTTTATACGGCGTACGAAAGGGAAATATTTATTTGAAATCAGCTATATCCTTTAATATTTTTCTAATATATCTTCGTTTTCATTACGCTTCCGCCAAATAAATTCGCATCATTTGTATAATTTAGGTCTCGGGGGTACGGGGGCAGAGCCCCCGTAAAGATCACGCATCACAAATTGATCGGTATCGGGTTATATTTTTTATTTTTGAATTTCCGACGCTAAAATGTCGTTCAATCGATCATTTGTGATGCGTGATCTTTACGGGGGCTCCGCCCCCGTACCCCCGAGACCTAAATTATACAAATGATAATGTAATAACATATTCATGTTACGTAAGGTTAGGTTAGGTTAGGTTAGGTTAAGTTAAGTTAATTAATACCAAAATACATTTTCCTAGTAATATTTGAGGTGTTTTGCTTAGATTTTGACCTCCATTTCCCTTGAAATGGGCCAAACTTCAAAGTACTATAGCTTTGTTGTATCTCATTTCCGACGGAAATGGAGGTCATATTTGAACAAATCACATCAAATACTACTAGAAAAATGTATTTTGGTGTGTAAAATGACTGAGTTACTTAAAACACATAATTACCGAAAAAATTTCACTGCATCTTCTTCTGATATAATATTCACAAAAATCCACTGTAAATTATAATTCACGTCCATGATTTACTCGTATTTCCAGAAACAATAATGAATCGCGCGGAATGCTTAATCATATCGAGTTGCCATAATTATTCTACAGATTTTGGAATAATTAAATTTATATAAACAAATAATTAATATTCATAAAATAATTAATATAATATAAATTAATAAATTATTATATAATACAATATTATAATTATATTATTGCAAAAATATATGGAATTTCGCAGTGTAAATAGTTCGTATTTAAAATCTTTTTTTCGATATTTTCCTTTCATTTCTCTCAAAAAAGAATGTTAGATTCGTATTTAGCACACAAAAAAGTATTACTGGTGAAAATTTGGTTAAAAAAAACCGCCTGCCGTATTTCGATTAAATATATATTTAAACTCGTGATAATTTTTGTAAACTAGATTTGATGAATTTCGTGAATTTCGTGAATTTCGTGAATTTAATGAATTTCACTTTATAATTTGCATGCACGGATTTACTGATAATTTATACACGTTCGAGTGCAGAGAGAAAAAAAACGCCGAGAAGTTATTCTCTTCTTAATTTGATATTAATGCGGAGAAATAAGCGTCCATTCCTCACGACGTATAAACAAACAAGTGTCAAATATTTATATTTGACAAAAAAAAAAAAAAATTTTTTTTTAAGAAATCAGGACTGAACAAATTAATGCCAGTTTTTATCACATCAAAGTGAAATACAAACATGAGAAAGTATCACACTATCACGCATCTACATCTTAAAAATTATATTATTTAAATGCTGTCCTTCACAATTTATGCCATTCCCTGCATCGAACCACTACATTGTTCATTACTGTCCTCGGTCTCTCTTCATCAAGAGCAGCGATGGCTTCATTAATCCTGATCTCAAGTTAATCTCTACTTTTGGGGCGTGCCTCGTAAATTTTGCTCTTCAATAATCCCCAGAGAAAAAAATCCAGAGCGGACACGTCTCGGGATTGGGGTGGCCAGAAAACAATGCTGAACAGAAAAATTATACTTTCCTCAATCTGTTGTTTTAAAAATTCCATAACATAGTCCCAAAAGTAGAGATGAACTTAATCAGGATTAACCCATTAATGCATAGTGTTAAAAAAAAAATTGACGACAAAATTAAATGAACAATGTAGTGGTTCGATGCAGGGAATACATCAGTTGTGATTTTTAAAATGTAGACCTGGAATAGTGGGACAATTTCCCATGTTTGTACTTCACTTTGATATAATAAAACCTTGCATTACTTTGTTCAGTCCTGATTTATTAAAAAAAAAAAAAGTGCGTCAAATATAAATGACTGTGTGTGTGTGTGTTTTATCAAGGAAATATATAAGAATACTATTTTCTTGAGCCACAATAATGTATTTCGATAAGGCTTCTGTGTATTTTAAAAATAAATTGCAAATAGTTATTTTAATCGCTTTAAATCGTTTTCTTTAAAAGTTAAATTAAAAGAAACCATCTAAATTAAGCGATTAAAGCGTAAAGTATTCGCGATTTATTTACAAATTACACAGAGAAGATTTACCCAATTATATTTTTGTAAGTATAACCAAAATAAATATATATATATATATATATATATATATATGTGTATGTGTATGTGTGTGTATGTATATATATATGTATGTATGTGTATATATATATATATGTATGTATGTATGTGTATGTATGTATGTATATGTATGTATATGTATATATATATATATAGTTTTTTTCGATTTTATACCCAAAAAAGTTAATTTTTGCCAGTCCTGTTGCGATAACTTGAATTCAATTCAAGGAGCAAAGCCACAATGAAAAAATGGGTATATTAGAAGCACAAGCTTTCTATCTATTCTAAGGTTATCAGCTAAACTGAGACACACCTGATGTTGCTATTGGCCGAAAACTTATAAATCCATTATTTCGTTATGGCTTTTTTCATACATACATGGATAGATAGAGAGTAGATATAAGATATAATTAACTTTCGTAAGGAAGCGGAACCCATCGTGTTTTTTATTGGGTGGGGTTTGAATTTGTGTTATCTAATAACGATGTTGCAAATACATTTTATATGAAAATTTACAGAACAGCTACGAAGAAAGGAAAAAAGCTGGGGAAATCTTCAACATCACTGAGGTACAGGTGATTCGATCACTGATTGAGTCGCAGGAGAAATACTTGCAGAGATCTAGTATTGGAATCCTGACTCCCTATCAGCAGCAGAAAATCTGTCTTTTGGAGAAGTTGGACCACCTCTTCAAGAAACTCGATATAACTGTCAGCACTGTCGATAACTTTCAAGTAATGTGATTGTAATTGGCTTTGGGTTAAGTAGTTACACATTCTCTTAATTAGCATGCTCAATGTTCCCCCATGTACTCGAGAGATTTCCTGAGAAAGGGTAGTTTGGTGTGCCTATGCTGTGCTCAGCCCAGCCCACTTAGATTAAAACGAAAGTAATCTTCAAGACTGATACTTATATTTTCACGGGCAATTTGTGTGTAGCTCCGTTTTTTTCACATCATGGATACTTTGCTTGTATTAAGAGCGACACTGCCTACTCCACTGATCTAGTGCTCGATTCACGAGTGCTCCCCCCCCACTAGGGTTTTCTGCCATGTTCAGCATGTATTTTTTTTTGTTTTTTAATATTTTATTGCGTACATTACCCTCTGACGAGCTAACAGAAATAAAGGTAAAATTCAGATGCCAGATGAAGTTCAGACAGAGTCTATGGGCTTTAACTACTAGCCTAGCCTAACCCAACCCAACCCTTTAACTGCCGTAATTGAACCTCTGCTGGGTTTTTATTGATGGACAGAAAACCCAAATCTTGTATACTCAATCAGAGCACCACAGGAAGTTATGAGAATCGAGTACACTCGATAGCAGCAGTTAAAGGGTTTAATTAACATGCAATAAAACTCTTATGAACCATCTCCAATCAGGCATCTGGAATTTCGCCAAAATAAGAAAAAACTAACTATTTAAAATTTAGGTTTTCGGGGAGGGTTATTATAATTCCCTCAAAGTACATAGTTTTTCCAAGTTTTTATGCGGTAGTAATTTAAATTGTTCCCTTTTATTTTTAAATTAACCATTTGCCTCCAAACTCAAGGATTCTTGTATAGATACATAGAAACCACTTCAAATATTTTAGGAGTTTGAGAACTGGGTAGTTGTGTGGTTATGGACTCTGAGGCTCCAGTTTCGTTCCCGCCTGCCGGAATTGGTGTTTGCTAACTCCGTTTCTGTTCTGGCTCAGTGACCCTCGGGGTGCAGACACCCCGACGTAGTGGGGAAATGAGTTTCTTGGATGAAAGAACTAGTTCAAAAATGCTTTGTTTAACATACTTCTGAAAACTTTATTCGACATTCAGAATGACCACCACCCATTTATTTAGATGAGCTGTCGCGCGGCACAGTGAATCAACCAACGGGCGAAAATTCCATTTCCTATAACTTCAAACGCCTTTGTTTTTTCATTTAAACATGCACTCTTCATAAAAATGCTTTAAATTTTTTTTTTTTTTTCTTCTTAAGCTTTAAAGCAGTTTTCCTTGAAACTTTGTTTTGGCTCATTCGTCATTGTGCCGGGCGATGCTTTGGATGCTTTCGGAATTTAATAAAGTGAGTTTTCTTTTGAGATACTGAAGTTGGTCAAATCATCGAACGTGATTCGCTTATTTACCTTAAAAGTGTAATTTTCCTATATTTTAATAATTGGGTCAGGCAACTCACCTTAAATTGTGACATTTTGAAAATTCCATTTTTACGTGCCTCTGTTCAGAATGAGACCCCCCCCAAATCACCAGACTTATATTTTCAGGGACAGGAAAAAGACGTCATATTTTGTAGCTTTGTTCGAGCAAATTCATCGGCAAGACTGGGATTCGTTTCGGACAGGCAACGACTGAACGTTGCTTTGACGAGAGCTCGGAAATCTTGCTTCATCGTTGGCGACGTTTCGAGCTTGCAATCGAACGCTGACTGGAGGTCTCTCATTAAAGACGCGCGGCGGAGAAAACTTATTCGTGAAATCTCTCCTAAATTAATTCACGATAAGAATGCACTTTTACGAATGACTTTAGCTTAATGAATACTCGACTGTGATATTTAGTTCAGTAAGAAAAAAATTTGATTTTATGTATTTCATATGTACGTGTCTTTGCACTGTAGAAAGCGCAACCTTGTTTTGTTCCCTAATTAAAGGTGGCTTTCATTATGTTTGCGTTCCTTTTCGCAAACATAACTGATTTCATATTTTAAATCTTTTTATTTTATTAAATTATTTATGTAAAGTTTTACGTATAAAATCCATGTTAACACTTAATAAGACTTAGTATTTTTTTTTAAGCCTAATTAGTTATAGGATAAAAAAAACTCGTTGAAATACATAAATAATTCGTAACAAAATATCGCATGTACAGTGTACACTCGAAGAAAGTAAAGTCTAATTAAAAAACGGTTGCAGACTGAATGTTCAAATATAATCTATATTAGTAATTTGACACGATTGCCAAACAAGATGGTTAGTGGAAGATCCTGTTTGAAGAAAAAAAAATTTTAATGAACGAGATTTTTTAAAGTTTGTGAATCATGTGTAGTTTAACTCAAGTTATGTACGCTACTTTGGTAGCTCTGCAAGTAGTATAAAATTAATCAGCAGATTCGAAATAAATACTTTGCAAAACTTGATTATAAAATACAGCTTTATATTTTTTAAGACTTTATCCAAGCCGAATTGGCTTTTTTCCTCCCAAATTCCATGTTACGTTGAAGTGTGGTAGAAACTGCCAATTTAATCCAGTATTCGATTGCCTAGAATGGAAAATAAAGATGATTCACAATTTCTCAACAACTACAGTAGTAGTTTTCCAATTTGCTTCAGCTTTGAGAGATTTGTTTTTCTTCCCCAGAAAATTTTTACCGTTTGTATATCTTCCCACAGTCAGATTTTGGAGTCGATTCCAGATCAAAGAATCGATTCTTTCTCTTGTCAATAATCAGAAATAGGTCTATTACAATATAAATTAATTTATTTTTATACGACTAATTATTAGTCAACACTTAAATGATTAAAGTAACTCATGGCAATATGAATCTACTTTATTACAACTTATAATATAGTCTGTGATTAAAAGTTTTCCCAAACCAGTCTCTTTAATTCTTTACTTTGTAGCTAGCTTGATTTGGAATCGGAATCGAATGAGTCGATTCCATCGGCAGAAATCGATTCTGTAGACTTTTTTTTTTCCCCCCTGGAATCTTACACTGCGAGGACTGACGCGGTAAAACGAGGATAATTATAAGTTGTTAAGAGACTATTGTAGAAAGTTTTAGCTTAAAGGAGTGATGATCATTTAGATTATTATAAAAGTTCCGTAATAACTATCATATACAATCTGTTATTCTATCAAAGTATATTTTTTACTTTTTAAACAATAAATAGGATAGGATACCTTATCGAAGTTCTGAACCTACGGCAGTAGACAAACACAAATGACCATCCTTCCTGTGAAAACAAGAGCGCTGGATGTAAAATTAATTGCCCTCTCCCTACGGCCGAAAGATCTAATCATAATTTTGCTTAAGCAATTACAACCTATATTTACAGGGCTTTTTGAAATTTGGTGCAGTAAAAAAAATATCCTGCCCATTATCTGAATCTTTACGACTTTTCGAAATAAAACCCAATTTCCGTTCAACAGTACACTTCTCTTGCCATATAATATTGACCTGAACGATAGCATTTACGCAGATTTTTTTAGCAATGTAAATAAGTGTCCAGTGATCTAGGCCAAAGTTTTTGGTTGCAATCCTACTCCTTTGCAAAAAGATAAACCTACCACCTCGTAGTCTCTATGAACTGGAGGTACTAAGATTGTGTAAAGCGATCGGGGTTACATAAATAATAAAGCATAGTACAAACAATACCTTTGAATCGGGTCCTCCTCTTTTGGAATTTTGGGTACTAACATGAACTTCAGCATTTTCAAACAATAGAAGTGATATACTCTTCCCACTGGCTAGTCAAAAGTGTACAGTACTCGGTGCGTTGGCAACGTTCACAAACTTTAAGTAGGATACCTTTCTGGAGGCTTAAGTACTCCAGCTTTTTCGAGTACCTGAACCAGTGAGTTTTTTTTTTTTTTTAAATACGTCGCCGTACCTTAACTGTTCCTCTAATTCCTTCGCAATTTGTTTGACAATCGGAGGACCTTCGTAGGTGAGCGCCGTATAGATCTGGATGAGACTTGCTCCACTATAAATTCTCTCTCTCGCATCTTCACTGCACTGAATGCCTCCTACGCCGATTATGGGGACCTCTCCTTTGGAAATAGTATACTGGCTAAGTCAGTACATGAATACACAGTTATGGGGTAAGCTAATTAATATACATGTGTATATATTACCTAAAAATACAACTTCCATGGGAAGGACATGACACTTGAACTTAAAAAATGTTTGTTTGCAGTTCGGACCTAAATTCGAATACTTAGGAGTGATTGTAAGTGAGCTAGGAAGTAGTGGAGAAGAGTTAAAAGAAAGAATTGGGAAGTTAAGGAGAGCAACCTAGAGGGAGAGAATTAGAAGTGGAGATAATAAGGCAAGAACTTGGAGTGCAGTCAGTATTAACTTGCATAGAGAAAAACCAACTGTGGTGGTACGGCCATATACGAAGAAAGAGAGGAAAGGTACCCACTCCAATTTTATAATTGGACGCCGAGAGGAAGAAGACCAGTGGGGAGACTAAGGAAAAGATGGAGAGATACCATACAAGAAGCTATCAGTGCTAGAGGAAGAACCATACGAGATGTGGAGGAGAATCAACTCTATCGGGATCGGTCGGCCTGAAGAACGTTCGTGGGGCTCGTTACCTGACAGGACTTTCCTAACAGGGTGCATGGTGAAGGTGGGTGAGAAAGACAACTTCCATGGGAAGGACATGACACTTGAACTTAGGTCCGAACTGCAAACAAGGATTACCACAGGGTGTAAACTATCGCCTAAACCTCACGGATTTGCCTTTCATGACAAGGTTCTATTGGTACATCAGGCGAGACCAACATCTCCATTTACACACATCACAAGCCGCTTTTTCCCAGTTAATTCTGGTTTATTCATACATCCAACTTTTACAAGGTCTTCATCTATTTCTAACACACACGCACTTCCTAAATTATTGAACCTTTTTCAAAATTCTACAATTATTAATTTTCTTCACCTGACCACACTATGAAAAAACTATATAGGGCTATGGGTTTGATGCCTGATAGGCTGATACCCTCATCCGTTGGAAATGTCCAGCAGATTTCAGTGGAGAGTTAACGACAAAAGCTCTACGTTTTTTCGTTAGAGTTATGTATATGTAGGTCTTCAAAGGACCTCTATGTTTATTTGCCTTCGGTATTTGCGCTGCCTAATGGTAAAGAAAGGAATTGCCTCGCTTCTGTTTCGATGTAGGGCCGTGGTACGATGGAGTTACACAATGAGTTGAATTGATGTAACTAATATAGGCAGTCACTATTTAAATACCTGAAGGAATAGGCCTATCCTTTTTATAGTTATTAAGTTTTATATTAAGAGGATTTCACTCAGAACTTATAGGAAGATAAAGTACATCTTCCTTGCTTAAAGCATCGCTGTAACATAAACATCTCCGAGCGAGCCGCTCATATAACACTGGTCTGCGTCATTTTTGAGGTCAAGTTTTTTTTTAGTTCTTTTATAAGTTTTGCATGCTGAATTAAAAAAATGTAACTCATTTTCCTCAATCAGGTCAGGTTTTTATGCTATCTCAATTTAAAAAAAATTAGATAATCGTTATGAAATGAGCAAGTTTATTTTTTTAAAACAGACTTACATTTTAGCCAAGTGTTACCCAAGCTCTATATAATAAACAGAACTTATTTCTAATTACGATTGTCATTACTCTACTCTTTTTCAGCATGAATAGAATGTGCAAGAATGACCCAAACAGGTTCTGCTACATCTGTGGTAAAGTCACTATGTCAGACCGGCAGTCAAACATCACACATTTTGTGAAGAAAAGCTATCACGCCTACTTTGGAGTTAAACTTGGTGACCAGGACAAAACCTTTGCCCCTCACATATGCTGCAAAACGTGCGTTGAAAGTCTGCGGCGTTGGAGCAACAAGAAGGTAGTGTGTTTACCTTTTGGTGTCCCAGTGGTGTGGAGGGAAGGAAGAGATCATACTAGACTGTTATTTCTGTATGACAAACCTACAAGGTAAGTTAGTATGAATTTAATATGAATTTCATTTTATACTTACAAAAATATGCCTGACAATATATGAGATATGTCTTTATCTTATCTTTATCTGTCTTTATCTGTTTCCTTTTAGGCATAAATCGAAAAAACAAGCAACACGTAAAGTACCCAGACGTGCCATCTGCCATAAAGCCAGTGCCTCATGAACCAGAAATTCCAATTCCAACACCGCCCGACAACTTTGATTCGTCGTCCGACTCAGATGAAGAAATGGATGACGGTGACATATCTGCTACATACCAACCTACTGCCGAGACAAGTCAACCCAAACTCTTGAGCCAAGCTGAGTTGAACGATTTGACAAGAGATTTGTGCTTGTCCAAAGAATCTGCTCAGTTGCTAGGGTCAGTCTTCGCGAAAATCGTTTAGCTCCAGAAACAACTTCTTCTGGGATCGCAGCCGCGAAGAAGAGTTTCGAGAATATTTCACGTTGGACGAAGAAGCTTCGCTGGTTTACTGTAACAACGTCAACGGCCTCATTGCAGCTATGGGTTTAGCGTAAGACCCTACAGAATCGCGGCTCTTCATCGACTCCTCAAGCAGAAGCTTGAAAGCAGTACTACTCTACAATGGTAATAAGGTCGCGTCTGTTCCGGTGGGTCACTCGGTGCAGATGACAAAGTTATAGTAACATGGAGCTTTTGCTAACTGCTTTGAAGTACAAACATCACAATTGGATAATATGCGGAGACCTAAAGGTATGTTCGTGTCTACAAAATATATATATACAGGGCGTCCCAAAAAAATGTATACACACTTTAAATAATTATAAAGGCAGTGTTTATTAAAATACATTTCATTTTCAAAATGTAATAGAATCTACAGACATTATTTAATTGTTTTGTCAACGCCTGTTTTCAAACTGACGTCCGTTCTGGTCCAGGCACTGCTGATAACGCGAAGCAATGGAATCGCAAACATCACGAAACATTTCGTTTGGTATTTGTGTGCATTCTCGTTCAATGGCTGCTCTCAATTCAGCGACTGTTGCAGGTTTTATAGCGTAGACTTTGTCTTTTAAGTATCCCCATAAAAAAAAAGTCTAGTGGTGTGAGGTCTGGTGAACGCGGAGGGTATTCTACGAAACCCCTTCGTCCAATCCACATCCACATCGTGCCAAGTACCACTCGCAATACTCCACTCTTCGGTCCGGATCATCATCTTCATTAATAGCATGGACTAATCTTGGAATGTAACTTTTCCATTGACAGCGCTTCAAAATGCGTTGGACAGACGATTCTGAAATTCCTACCTCACGACTCGCTTGCCGCACAGATTTTCTTGGACTTTGGTGATACGTTTCCAGTACTCTTTCTTGCTTTGTGGGGCTTGTCGATGTCCGTGGTCTTCCGGAACGCTTCTTGTGGACATTCTGAACAGTTCCATCGGCTTCAAACTTATCTCTAATTCGAGTGATGGTAAGTCGCGTTGGTGGATCTGTTTGAAACTCCCTCCTAAACTGTCTTTGCACTTCAACTGCGTTTTCACACTTCCAGTAGCATTTTAGAATGAATTTCCTTTGTTCAAAGCTTAGTCTGACTGCCATTATTAATTCTAATGGGTTTAACTTGGAAAGAAAGAAATCAATTGAGCTATCAGCTGTTAAAGTGTGTATACATTTTTTTGGGACGCCCTGTATGATATATACACTGGTCAAAAAAAGAAACGCAATTAGCTTGCATATGGTGTAAAATTTAAGTTGTTAGTGGTATTATCACAGTTTCAAGATTATGGTTAAATGTTTGTTCAAATCTTTTAAAGCCACTTTGTGCATGTTTTTAAACCTGACTAATCCCGGCTAAGACGCCATTTTGTTACAAACAATAAACAGAGATTAAATTGAATGTATTCTTTATGAAGGCATGCATTTTTTCTTTGACTTCACAGAATACACACTGCCCGTTGAGAAAACCAAACTTTTTCCCGCGATTGAGGCATGCCACGACTCTCAGAGGTCAACAGAGGTCGTGCCTTGGGCATGTTGGATGCTGGCATGTCTGCTGTCCAAGTTGCACAACGAATGCATGTGCATCCCAGCACAATCTCTAGGCTTGTTAGACGGTACAATGCCACAGGAAGTGTTCAGGACCTGCCAAGACGTGGGCGACCTCGTGTGACGACCCAACGCCAGGATCGCCACATTGTACTGCAGCACCTGCGTCATCGGCAGCGGAATGCTCGTCAGACAGCCAGAGAGACACCTGGTATCCACAACAACAGAATTAGTGACCAGACCGTCAGAAACCGACTCCGTAATGCAGGACTCCGATCCCGCAGGCCTTACAGAGGTCCTTTTCTCACTGATGCAAGAAGGCAACGACGCCTGCAATGGGCCTATCAGCACCGTGACTGGACACAAAGAATGTGGAACCAAGTCCTCTTTTCTGACGAGTCTCGCTTCAGACTCCAATTCTGATGGCCGTGTCAGGGTATACAGACGACCAGGGGAGCGATACTCAGATGCTGCAGTAGTGGAGCATGACAGTTGCTTTCCTGCAGAGACTGTTGAGGTCGATGAGGGCCAGACTCCAAGCCTGCATTGTGGCTAGGGGTGGCCATACGCGTTATTGACTGTTTGTTATGTTAAAGAATCATTTACTATATACTGAGTCCTCATGTTTATTAATAAATCTCAAAATTGCGTTTTCTTTTTTTGACCAGTATATATATAATATATATATATTATATATATATATATATATGTTATAGCCCTAGTGCTGGGTCTACAAGGCGGCTACACCAAATACCCCTGTTTTCTCTGTCTGTGGGACAGACAAGCAACACTACGTACTACGCGACTGGCCAACAAGACGTGGCCTGGAACCAGGTTCGCACAACGTTCTATCACACGCTCTCGTGAATCCGCAGATGATTCTACTTCCGCCACTGCACATCAAGCTCGGACTTATGAAGAATTTCGTCAGAGCACTCAACAAAGAAAGCCGAGCTTTCGCTTTCCTGAATCAGAAATTTCCACGCGTCAGTGAGGGCAAACTGAAAGCAGGTATTTTTGACGGCCCTCAGATCAGGGAGCTAATGAAAGATGCTCAATTCGACGAAAGTCTGGAGGACAATGAGATCAATGCCTGGCTCGCATTCAAGTCCATTGTCACAAATTTTCTGGGCAACCACCGAAGTCCAGAGTACGAACGTGTTGTCGATGAACTCCTGCAGAGTTTCCAGGCTCTTGGTGCACGTATGTCCATAAAGATGCATTTTCTCAGCTCGCATTTAGACTACTTTCCGGACAACTGCGGTGATGTCAGCGAGGAGCAAGGAGAGCGCTTCCACCAGGATATTCGAGTGATGGAAGAGAGGTACCAAGGCCGCTGGGATGTGAACATGCTCGCGGACTACTGCTGGTGCCTCAAGAGAGACGTTCCAGCTGTGGAACACAGACGAAAGTCTTTGAGAAAGCCCTTTCGACCACATTAACTGTACTCTTGTACCATTTTTTATATACTTTGTACATTTTCTGTCAATTTAAGTCCGTTTTAAAAAAATAAACTTGCTAATTTCATAACAATTATCTATTTTTTTTAAATTGAGATAGCATAAAAACCTGACCTGATTGAGCAAAATGATTTACATTTTTGAATTCAGCATGCAAAAATTATAAAAACTAAAAAACCTTGACCTCAGGAAAAAAAAATTTCAAACGCAGACCAGTGTAATTGTTAAGAATCTGCTGATTCTTCAAAGTTCATTGACTCTCCTCTTCATGTAGTTTTCATGAGTCAGCAGTGGAAAATTTTGAACACGAAATAATAAATTTGGTTTTCTTGTCAAGTAGGCCCGATGCCTACATATGAGTTCTATGTATGTATGGCAATTATTTTCATCCCCAATAGGCTATGTCGCCAATCCCGAGACAATTTTGTATAGATATTTAATTCAATTAATTAATTTATATTTAATTAAGAAGTAAAGGTACCACATATACCATGTTGTAAGGGTGTATAGTTTTTCCATACATACCAACGTAGTTATTCTATTCTCATTTCTATCTATCAACATTTTTTACGATAAATATCAAACCAAACAAGTGTCTGACATCCATACATCAGTGTTGGCACCAATATACCGTGCAATATTTAAATTCTTTCACCATAATATTAAATGCTGACAAGCCTTTTTTACATAAACCATACATGAACAAAGCGTGTCACTGTTCGCCACGTCGTCAGCATACAAATAGTAACATCTTTTGCCGAGGACACAAAAATCAGTAAAATAATGATAAACCCAAAGGATATAGGATCTTTACAAACAAGCATCAACACTATCTACAATTGGCCTGAAGGCAATAATATGAAATTTAACACTGAAAATTTTCAACTATTAAGGTATGGAAGAAGGGAAGACCTAAAATATATGTAATCCTATACCCAAAATGAAGAGGAAATTCAGAGAAATTCTAAGGCAAAGGATTCAGGTGGTGTAATGACCGATGACGCGAAATTTTGAAACACAAAAATAAGATACCAGTAAACAGAGCAAAAAAGAATAACTAGACAGATACTGACAACCTTTAAGAGAAGGGATAGGAATATAATGATTCCTCTATTGAAAACATTGATCATACCGAAATTGGAATACTACTCGGTCTTAACATCCTCTCATAAAAAAGAAGATATTAGTCAACTAGAAGGGATTCAGAGAAGCTTCAAAGCCAAGATGAAAGGATGCAAAGAACTAAATTACTGGGAAAGGTTACGTAAATTAAACTTATATTCAATGAAAAGGAGAGAGGGGTACACCATTACTTACACTTGGAAAATAATGGAGGAACTAGTCCCTAATCTTATTTTGAACTCTATAACCACTCAAACAACAGCGGAAAGTAGAAAAAGAATGTGTCGTGTTCCCGAATTAAAGGATAGACAAGGGAACATCCTCAACCCTGAATAATAATATTTTTGTTGCGTGAGGACCAAGGTTGTTCAACCACCTGCCCAAGGAACTAAGGAAGAGGAGTGGTGTAGCGGTGGGTATCTTCAAAAGAAGACTAGACGCCTGGCTCAGAACAATTCCAGATGAGACGGGTGTACCTGGCTATGAGAGGTGGAGAGCACAAAAAACCAACTATTTCACCAGCCAAGACTGACCTCCGTGAAATGAGAAATTATCGCACAAAACATTTGAAAGGTTAAAAAGTGTACGTGGTTGGTGGTTAGCGTCGCTGACTACGAAACCATCGGCCCCGGGTTCGAGACCCGACGGCAGCCGGCGCGCAGCAAAACCCAGCTGTTCATCCTTCCACACAATAAAGAAAGTGGTTGGTAGATAAATGGGTACCCTAGGTGGCCTAGTGGTTAAGACGCTGGGCTGCTGATGGGGCGTGGTTCGGATTCCACGTTAAATTGTAGGTCTAAGGTGGAGTGAAAAGCTTGACCTTCGTCAGAATGAACAATTCGGACGGAAGCTAACCAAAGGCAAAGGTTAACCAAAGGTTATATATATATATATATATATATATATATATATATATATATATATATATATATATATATATATATATATATACACACCGGGTGATTAAAAGTGATCTTTCCGATTTTTAAACATTCATTATGAAAAACTAACAAAGCAACAGCGAAAAGCAAGATATACAAAAAAAGAAATACTCGAAAAGTTTTATTTACAAGCTATTGAAGTTCAATATGAGTGGCTTTTGTGGCTCCTTTTGAGGTTACAACACTCCTGAATGAGCAATTGCCTGATCGTTGGATCGGGCGTGGGGGCATTCCTTAGCCGGCTCGTTCGCCCGATCTAACCTTCCTTGATTTCTTCCTCTGGGGCTATGTCGAAAATAAATTTTTTGTTCCACCAATGGCAACAACTTCGGCACATTTGAAGGAAAGGATACGTGAGGCTGTTAGAAAAGTTGAGTATGATAATGCTACAAAATGTATAGAGGAAAACAGAATACCGCTTTGATGTCGGCAGAGCCACAAAAGCAGTTCATCTTGAATTTCAATAGCTTGTAAATAAAACTTTTTCGGTTCTTCTATATTTGTATATCTTGCTTTTCGCTGTAGCTTTGTTAGTTTTTTTCATAATAAATGTTTAAAATCGGGAAGATCATTTGTAATTACCCGCCCTATATATGTGTGTGTGTGTGTGTGTGTGTGTAACATATTTCTTTCTCTTCCTTATCCTTCTGTATCTGATTTCACACACTTTTCATTCCTTCGCATTCAAAATTACGATTCACTTTTGGCTTCATTTCGCAGACACGAAGTAAAAATCTTGGCCATTCGCACCCTCTTTGCAGTTGGCATAAAGGGTGCAAGTGACAAAATTATATTGTGATACTGTAGCTACAAAACTGGCAAAGTTTAAAGGCAAGTTATCTTAATGAAAAACTGTTGTATTCACCTAAATCTTATTTGGTAGTTAGATTCAATTGAACCTAACAGATATTTCACTGAATTGTGGTCGTTATACGAATGTATCATCTATTCCAGTACCTTTGGTCAACTGTGCCATTTCCTTCAGAGTTGAAGTTGACAGATTTTTGAGCGGCTGACCACTCAGTCCTCCCTCTTCATTTATATGTTCGCATTGAACTCCAGAAGGGCGAGTAACTGTTGTGTTGCTTATTATCAATCCATCCACTCTATGCTAAAAATTGGAAAAATATATGTTCAGTAACGGCCTTCCTTACGTTACGTGAATATTCTCAATTACGAGAGTGTGTTCGGGGAATAAAGCCACAATAAGAAGTAAACACACAAACCGCACTGAATGCCCTGAATCTATGTTTGAATTACAGTTGTAAGTTTATATTTAGCCAGCCTAACTTTTCTCTATAAGGAATTGCATCAGTTTTTATTTCCATAGTCACGTACTATTTTGATGCAAAATTTTGCACGTTTTGTTTTTACTAAAGTTGAGGAGCGTATCAAAGACGAGGACAGTAGGATATGTAACATTGCCAGACTGTTTACAATCAACGTTCTCGACGCTATATGGAAATTGTTCAGTTTTTGCCAGTAAATTAAGCACGTTCGTTTTTCTCCACATTGTATTTATATGTATGCTCTTCAAAAGACCCGTGTTAATCAAAAATGATACCATTTTCAAATTCAGTCAAAAATGTAGGTATGTCACAAGTACTAAATTATATTTTAGTTTCTTCATTCATCTTGTTCATATATCTTTATGATGTAATGAATATGCATTGCGTTTGATTTGGATTTACTTTCAAGCCTATACTGTTATGCTGTTGTTTTAGGTTAGATGTGTGTGTTACTTTTTCATCCACTTCACCCAGTTAAATAAGATTAGAAAACGTCAAGGCGAGTCAGCTGACCGTTTAAACACAAATCTACCACTCTAGTGGAGGAAGGGAGACAGGGAGGGAGGGAGACATATTTAATACACTTTACTTAGCAGTTTATGACTTCTGGTCGGCTCACAGTAGTAATAAATTTTCTGCACAAAAATTTGCCCTATTTACATATTTCGATTATATTGTACTCCTAAATTATGTTGAAATTACATAAAAACGATACCTTTTCTTTGGAAATTACTCCAACAATGTCTTTCTTGTCTTCTGTGGATAGATCTGGTGAAATCTTAAGAAGAATTGGGGGTTTATGATCTCCAGGTAAATTATTTCTTTCCCTAATGACAGCTGCAGTTAGCGCTTTGAGTTCCTTTTTCTGTTGAAGGTTTCTAAGACCAGGGGTATTGGGGCTGTAAATAAAACCAAAGGTGTTAGGGCTTTAAATTCTTTAAAAATGATTTTATCAGTTATGGGGGCTCATGATAAAAAAAAAATGGGGAGGGGGGGGGGGGGGGGGGGGGGGGGGGCAACAATCAAATTCAAGTTTTCAAAACTGCTCATTCTGATCCTTTTTGGCTGGAGAGAAACAATGATTATTATTATTTATCACAATTTTAAATTCGAACTGCTCACCAAATACATTTTCAAGTAGATCCTATCAAATGTTCTATAATCCTTAGAAACAGATTTTATCAACATTCACTTTACATTCTCATTTGAGTAGCACAGCTACTCATTTTTAACATCTATATTCTCATGCCAGCCTTTAATTGATGACAACAGAGTTTTCTCACAGAATTAAATTAAATGGAAGTAGTTTAATAGCTTATGATACATAGAGATAATAACTTTAGGTACTACTATAACACTGGTCTGCGTCATTTTTGAGGTCAAGGTTTTTTTAGTTCTTTTATAAGTTTTGCATGCTGAATTCAAAAATGTAACTCACTTTGCTCAATCAGGTCAGGTTTTTATGCTATCTCAATTTAAAAAAAAATTAGATCATCATTATGAAATGAGCAAGTTTATTTTTTTAAAACAGACTTACATTTCAGCCAAGTGTTAGCCAAGCTCTATATAATAAACAGACAACTTATTTCTAATTACGATTGTCATTACTGTTTTTCAGCATGAATAGAATGTGCAAGAATGACCCAAACAGGTTCTGCTACATCTGTGGTAAAGTCACTATGTCAGACCGGCAGTCAAACATCACACATTTTGTGAGGAAAAGCTATCACGCCTACTTTGGAGTTAAACTTGGTGACCAGGACAAAGCCTTTGCCCCTCACATATGCTGCAAAACGTGCGTTGAAAGTCTGCGGCGCTGGAGCCATAAGAAGGTAGTGTGTCTACCTTTTGGTGTCCCAATGGTGTGGAGGGAAGGAAGAGATCATACTACCGACTTATTTCTGTATGACAAACCTACAAGGTAAGTTAGTATGAATTTCATTTTATACTTACAAAAATATGCCTGACAATATATATGATATGTCTATCTTATCTTTATCTGTTTTCTTTCAAGCATAAATCGAAAAAACAAGCAACACGTAAAGTATCCAGACGTGCCATCTGCCATAAAGCCAGTGCCTCATGGACCAGAAATTCCAATTCCAACACCGCCCGACAACTTTGATTCGTCGTCCGACTCAGATGAAGAAATGGATGACGGTGACATATCTGGTACATACCAACCTACTGCCGAGACAAGTCAACCCAAACTCTTGAGCCAAGCTGAGTTGAACGATTTGACAAGAGATTTGTGCTTATCCAAAGAATTTGCTCAGTTGCTAGGGTCACGTCTTCGCGAAAATCGTTTGTTAGCTCCAGAAACAACATTCTTCTGGTATCGCAGCCGCGAAGAAGAGTTTCGAGAATATTTCACGTTGGACGAAGCTTCGCTGGTTTCATGACTCCAGATTTGAAAAAATTTACTGGAGCACAAGCTCTGAATTTACTTTTTTTCCCCTTACACCACTAGATAGGTTAATGATAGTAAACTCTTGATTGACGGCATACAATTACAAATTGTTTTAGCTAAACATAATAATACAATAATGTACAGTTTATAACTCACCTTAAGTTTATTATTCATTGCAGCAGCAACAGTGGACGATGTTAGACCTTGCATGTAGGCATTTGTTGTGAATTTACCACCATGTATGCTTGGCCACTGATCAATGGCTTTCTGTGATCATTACAGCAGATCTAGTGCCTGGAGCTGGACCCTCCTTCACAATTCTGCACAGCTTAGTCAAATGAGATGGCTTAATGGATCCTTTGTGTTCAACAATGTAACCAAGAATGGAGAATGTCCCTTCAGCTGGTGCTTCACTCCAGGCAGTTGATCCATCTTTATCAAAATGCTTTAATCTCTCTGTGATTCCTTTCCACAGCTGTTCTATATATTCTGTCAGCCAATTTATCACTGAGTCTTTTGTAAAACTACTTTCAGATCTGGTTCTGGATGGTCTAGCAACTTCAGCAACCTGGTAGTAATCAGAACGTTTCTTGATGTATTTGTAAACTTCATTTAGGATGTAATCCTCAGCTGTTAGTTCCTTTTGCTGCCCTGTGTATCGTGCTTAAATTCAGAACTACATCATTTGCATTTCCTCGATTAGCTAATTTGGAAATTGTTTCCATCACTCTTAACATAACAGTTTTCCCTCCTTCTTTTAAAATATATTTCTACAAATTCTGCACTAACTGTGGTTTTTTGAGCTACTTGCAACATAATCTTTGTTACATAGGAAATCAATACATAGAACTTGGCACTAATTTCTTTCTCTTGTGGATGATAAAAAAAAAACAATTTCCACAAATCTGTCAAATTGATCAAATTCGTAATTAACCATGCGAGTATCAGATTTGAGTTTTGGTCTCTTAAAACCAATGATATTGTCAAGAACCATATTGGTATAGTCAAGGCCTGATCTCAGATTTGAAGAGTGATTCTGAATAAAGTCTAAAAGCTCACTTAGTTTACAAATTTTCTTCAATGCATCAACGTGGGCTCTGTTCACAAGATGCATTAAGTCCCATCGAAATTTGAAATTTCTCCAAACAACTTTTTCATTTCGTTTTTAAATGGCTCGTTGTCCTTACAAAAAGCCCCATCTCCAACCATTCCAGATACCTTGGATTTAATTGCTTCTTCAGATAGTTTCAAGTGATTAGGAGACTTCAACACATCAAAAATTTCATTGGCCAAATAAACTCCTGATTTGCTGCGTACTAAATTTATCCCAGCAATAAATGCAAAAAACTTCACTTTTTTACGTGAAGGTCAAAATATGAGAATAAAAACCCACTCTAATAGACAGAGTTTATTTCCACGACAGTTTCGACGCCCACTGGCATTCTCTTATCCCAGCAAGTTTTACAGTCTTATCTTCTTCACTCATAACTAATACAACTAGCATGCTTAATCCCAAAATTGTTCCAATGTCAGCTGTTATTGTTACTGAAGTTTGTTCTAAGAACCACTTTACAGTTTGTTCTTTAAGTTGATTATCTAATAGCTCACAAATTGTCTCGCACGCATGTGTGCTATGATTCAAATTTCCAACCTCACAACCTGACCTATGTAATACAGCTAGAAGTACTGGATATAGAGCCCATGCAGTGTTTGTTTTCATTATGTAGTATAAGATGTTGCCACATAAGTCTTCTATGCGTTTAGTAGTGTTCCGAGAAGATGTTTTCATCACTTCATAAACAGCAGCTCTTTGATGATCCTCAACAGCTATATCTACATCAGGCATATTAGTGTCACTATTTGCAATGTTTTCCATTATATCACTTGGTACTGAAAATGAATCATCAGCATGCCCTAGATCCTTCTTTTCCACCAATTTGAATGTAGATTTGATCAAATCATTGTTCAGGATTTCTTGTATTGATTTACACTTGCTTAAATGGGCTATGGAAATGTCAAATTTGTTGCTTTTTGCTTTATTAGATTTGGATGCAACACTTGAACTTGAAGGCATATTTTGACTCTTCTCTTTATTAACCACAACAGCTTGGTGAGTTTCTTTTGTTAGGCGCAAAATTGCATTCAATGTCTTCTGGATTTGGGAATTTTCAAATTCCTCTAAAGCAGTTTTGTTAGTCTGATGCGCAGATTCCTCACTTACCTTTTGTTTCTTAGGTGGAGGAGAAGCACTTTCTTCAGTCTGTGAAACATCTAGTGAAAAAGTTTCATTTTCTAGATTAGCAGTTGATGAAGTTGGTTCATTTTTCTGAGGTCCAGCACTAGCACATTTTGTGAACAAACTAAATGACTGCTTTGTCGTATCTCTTTGCTGCACTTCATCCTGGTATTTCTTTACTGCAATATCTAAGCTGTGGGCCCAAACTCTGGGACCTCTTGTATTGTAACAAATATTTTTTTTGGAATTAAAATGTTCCTCCCAGTTTTGCTTCTTTGAATATTTGTTCTTGCATTGACCACAAAAGTAACCCCTTTTAACACCCTCACTTTTCTCTCCAACTTCATCAATATTAGGATCCATTATCCATTATTGATTATTGACTACCTGAAAAAATACAAAATAAGTAAAAGTTAGTAAATATAGTACGGTAAAAGTGAGTAAAAGTGAGTAAAGTAAGTATATAGTACAATGAAAGTAAGTAAAAGTAAGTGCTTTAAACTTAGTAAAAGTAAGGAAGAGTAAGTAAAAGTAGGTAAGTTAAAGTAAGTTTTAAACTTAACTAAACTTTTCAATTCTAGAGTCATGGTGGATTACTTAAAACCGCACAAGTAATTATCTGGCCAATTTATCAAACCTGGCCGAGATCAATGGAACATAGTCCAATCCTGATAATTTTATATTAAAAAAATATACGTTTTAATAAAATTTTAATTATCAAAACATTGAAGCTTAACAAAAAATAAAAATAATTGTTAAATATGGAATTACCAACTAAACTTAAAATAACTAAATTTGTAATTTAAAAAAATTGGTTTGTACAAGAACGTATACGCAAAAAAATTGCATAACATCTAGCGGATGAACAAAACCCAAACCCAAATTTACTTTTTCTCATGGTCAAATTTACTGGAGCAATGCTCCCAAGATCCCAGGAATCTGGAGTCATAGCTGGTTTACTGTAACGTCGTCAACGGCCTCACTGCAGCTATGAGTTTAGTGTATGACCCTACAGAATGGCGGCTCTTCATGGACTCCTCAAGCAGAAGCTCGAAAGCAGTACTACTCTACAATGGTAACAAGGTCACGTCTGTTCTGGTGGGTCACTCGGTGCAGATGACAAAGTTATAGTAACATGGAGCCTTTGCTAACTGCTTTGAAGTACAAACATCACAATTGGATGATATGCGGAGACCTAAAGGTATGTTCGTGTCTACAAAAAAAAAAAAAAAAAAAAAATATATATATATATATATATATATATATATATATATATATATATATACAGGGTGTCCCAGAATTAACTAGCTATTTCAATGAAATCGGACAAATTTAATAAAAACTGACATAATTTTGTGTTTATTACTAAATTATGATACAAAAACAAATAGATTTATAAATCATAAGTCAAAACTTTATTGAGAAGTTTCAACATGTGCACCATCTGTATCTCTGCAAATTTCAAATCTATCCTCAGCGCTGCGAAACACATTTTGAAGCATTTCAGGTGTTATCTCCCCCACTGCCAACTGGATGCGTTCTTGAAGTTCAGCTAAACCATTGATCTTTTGGCGATAAACCTTTGTTTTTATGAAACCCCATGCAAAGAAATCCAGGGGTGTCAAATCTGGAGAACGCGGAGGCCAAGGTCGAGGTCCTCCACGTCCAATCCACCAATTCGGAAGGCGTCTGTTGAGGTATTCTCGAACAATTAGAGCATAATGACATGGTGCTCCATCTTGTTGAAACACAACATTATCAAGAATGCCATCATCAAGAAGCTGTGGTTCGAGAAACTGCTGAAGCATATCAAGGTAGACGGTACCTGTTACAGTTGCTTCCGCAAAGAAGAATGGGCATAAATTTTGGATTTGGTCATTCCAAGCCACACGTTAACTTTTGGAGTCTCTCTTTGCCATTCTATGACTTCAGACGGTCTTTCATTGGACCAGATACGACAGTTGTGTCGATTGACTTTACCACACGTGTGGAAAGTCGCCTCATCACTGAATAAGATGTTATCCAATAAACTTTCATTTTCGATTTGATTCACAATTTCTGCACACCTTGCTGCTCGATTTGGATAATCCTCTTCATTTAGGGCATGCAGTACTTGAATGTGATAAGCCTTTTTCATCAGTGTCGAACGCAAGATTCTATGAACTGTTGTCTTGGATATGTTGAGTCTTCGACCGGCCTCCCTAACCGAAGTTGTTGGTTCATCCTCAAACAATTGTCGTACCTGTTCGGTACTGTTACGTGCTGTCCTTGGGCGTCCTCTTCCCACCTTGTCGTGTACGGATCCAGTTCTTTTAAATTTGTTCACAAGTTCACGAATCGCTTTGTCTGTAGGACCGGTTCTGTGGAATCTCCTTGTAAATTTTTCTCTGATTTCATTACATTGCATTCCTTTGATACGGGATGTTACAACAAAGATGCGTTCTTGTGTATTCATTATTAATAGGGTTCTGAAAGAGAATGAAAATAAAACTATGAAAAAATTATGAAAATAAAATTATTAAAAAAATTTAGAAATTTATACATTTTTAACATATTAAACATGATAAACATAAATAAAAGTGTGTTTTTTTAAAATTTGTCCGATTTCATTGAAATAGATAGTTAATTCTGGGACACCCTGTATATATATATAAAGGGTGATCCAGAGAAATGGGACCCAAAAGAAACCCTGTAACTCTTAAAGTATAAGTCCTTTTATAAAATCATACGCATCATTCGAAAGAGGATAGTTAGAAGTTTGTACAGGATTGTATAGGTTTTGACAATACAAGACAAGATAAGATACAAAACAAAATAAAAGTGTTAGTTAAAACTAACCCTTCAAGATGACTGCATGGACTGTGGAACAGCTGCGTTTCATAACTGAGCAATATTATGAGCATGGAAGAAGTGTAGTTTCAGCTCAAAGATCTTTTTCAAGACAAATTGTCAGAATCACCTTCTAAGAAAATAATCCGTCGGTGTGTCAGAAATTTTTCCCTAACTGGCAGCATTGGAAAAAGAAAACCAACTGGAAGAGTGCGCACAGCAAGGATAGACGAGATCATTAACAGAACTCATGAAATTGTACAGGATAATCCTAACATAAGCATCAGACGTGCTTCTCAGCTGTTAGGAGTTGGATATGGAACAACACACACCGTATATTCAAGCAAAATTTAATGCTCTTTCCATATAAAATTCAAACAGTGCAACAACTAAACGATGGAGATTTCGCACGAAGATGACAATTCTGTCAATGGATCCAATAGAAGGGTAAATGACACCACCAATTTTCTAGCAACTTTGATTATGTCAGACGAAGCCCATTTTCACTTGAATGGAACTGTAAACAAACAAAATTGTCGTTTCTGGGCAACAGAAAATCCATTGAATATTACCGAAGTCCCGTTGCATAGTCAGCGTGTAACTGTTTGGTGTGGTCTTACTGCATCTCAGATCATAGGGCCGTACTTTTTCGAGGATTTCACCAGAAACACAGTCACTGTAAATGGTGATCGCTACGAAAAAATGTTGACCAATTTCCTTATTCCTAAATTAAGAGATCTTTGTCTAGAAAACCACTGGTTCCAACAAGACGGAGCTACCTGCCATACCACGAGGAACTGCATGGCAGTTTTGCGTCAAATGTTTCCAGGCGAGTTAATCTCAAGATTTGGAGATGTTGAATGGCCCGCAAGGTCTCCGGATTTTTCTCCCTTAGATTATCATCTCTGGGGATATTTAAAGAGTAGGGTCTACAGAAATAACCCAACGACCTTGCAAGAATTGAAGGCCACCATCACAAATGAGATACAGGCCATACCACCGCACACTCTTGCAAAAGTGATGCAGAACTTACAAGCGAGAACACTGGAATACTTGGCAACTAATGGAGCACATTTGAAAGGAGTCATTTTTTAAAAATAAATATTTCATAATAAACTTGTAACTCTACTCTTTCGAATGATATATAGTTTTTATGAAAGGAATTAAATATTAAGAATATTTGGCTTTTTTTTATGGGTCCCATTTATCTGGATCACCCAGTATATATATTTCATAGGTTATAGCCCTAGTGCTGGGTCTACAAGGTGGCTACACCAAATACCCCTGTTTGCTCTGTCTGTGGGACAGACAAGCAACACTACGTACAACGTGTCTGGCCAGCAAGACGTGGCCTGGAACCAGGTTCGCACAACGTTCTGTCACAGGCTCTCGTGAATCCGCAGATGATTCTACTTCCGCCGCTGCACATCAAGCTCGGACTTATGAAGAATTTCGTCAGAGCACTCAACAAAGAAAGCCGAGTTTCGCCTTCCTGAATCAGAAATTTCCATGCATCAGTGAGGGCAAACTGAAAGCAGGTATTTTTGACAGCCCTCAGATCAGGGAGCTAATGAAAGATGCTCAATTCGATGAAAGTCTGGAGGACAATGAGATCAATGCCTGGCTCGCATTCAAGTCCATTGTCACGAATTTTCTGGGCAACCACCGAAGTCCAGAGTACGAACGTGTTGTCAGGAGCTCCTGCAGAGCTTCCAGGCTCTTGGTGCACCTATGTCCATAAAGATGCATTTTCTCAGCTCGCATTTAGACTACTTTCCGGACAACTGCGGTGATGTCAGCGAGGAGCAAGGAGCGCGCTTCTACCAGGATATTCGAGTGATGGAAGAGAGGTACCAGGGCCGCTGGGATGCGAACATGCTCGCGGACTACTGCTGGTGCCTCAAGAGAGACGTTCCAGCTGTGGACCACAGACGAAAGTCTTTGAGAAAGCCCTTTCATCCACATTAACTGTACTCGTGTACCATTTTTTATATACTTTGTACATTTTCTGATAATTTAAGTCAGTTTTAAAAAAATAAACTTGCTAATTTCATAATGATTATTTTTGAATTATCTATTTTTTAAAAATTGAGATAGCATAAAAACCTGACCTGATTGAGCAAAATGAGTTACATTTTTGAATTCAGCATGCAAAAATTATAAAAGAACAACTAAAAAAACCTTGACCTCAGGAAAAAAATTTTCACACGCGGATAATTATAATTCTCCGCGTGTGTACAATGTTTTGCGTGCATACTCGCAAATTATTTATGGGGAATCCAACACCTGGGCCTCTAATACTCTTCAGCTTTATCTCATAAATGAGTCTTTCCACTAAAGTTTATTAAAGAGATTCCCTAACTCCAATCAATTACTAAGTGTCTTAAAGAAAGAAAAAGTTCAGAGTACTGAAAAGACAAGTGTAAATACTCTTTCATTAGGTTGTCATAACTTGGGATAAAATACTATTGGCTGCGGCTCACCTTGAAACATTTATGACAAGATAATCTGCTAAAGGACCAAATTTTCTAACTCCAAGCACATAATCCTCAATGGGGTCTTGTGAATGTTTGTTCTTTCCAAGATTAACACCAAGGACCCCTTTTCTCTTTCCTGGAAGATCAAGTTTGGAGAGTCTTTCAAACACTGCATCATGACCATCGCTATTGAACCCATATCTAAAAGAGAACCATTCATTTCTTTTTTAATTTTAACATATCCAAAACAGAGGATCCAAAGCAATCGGGGATACGAGTAGGGTGCTGTACAATCTGTACAAGTGCTGAAATCAAAAGTCCAAGCTGAGACGAACTTGGAACCTTCAGATTAACAACCTAGCACTACACCAACAGGCTATCATGGTGGGTCAGGAGGTTTTACAGGCTAATATAGTCACTAAGTTTTCCTCTTAGGTTAAGAAGAATGGCACTATATAAATTAATAATTGTATGTTACCTGTTTATGATTCCACCAATTTCAGGAAGTCTAAATACTCTAGGTCTTGGGTTTCCTGGTTGGGGTTTTGGGGTTACAGATCCTATTTCAACAAATCCAAACCCCATTCGGAATAGACCATCTACTGCCTCCCCATTCTTATCATAGCCAGCTGCAACACCAATTGGATTTGCAAATTTTACACCTAAGACACTGCTTTCCTAAAATTAAAAATGTCATAGTTGGGGTAAAAGGGGTAAACATTCTTCAGCTACACCCCAAATTATGTGGCCTCTACTAAAATTGGTAATTTATTCATGACCTTCAATACAGCCAAGTTAGTTCCACCATCAGTTAGGGCCTACCAGTATAGGCTAATCAGGCACCTTAAACCTACCATTTAGCTTAGTGTCATTAGGAATGTCTCAATCAACAAGTCCTAGTGCTATCCTAGTAATGTAGTTGAACTATCTTTTGTTGATCAAAACCAGAAGTCTTGCTTTTAAATGAAGTTCATATTTGTAATTTTTAAGTAAAAGTAAATTAAAAGTTCAATATATGAATTAGATGTAGAACCTAGTTAATTTTTAACTTCAAACTGTCATGGCAACTACTCTATCATTTTCATAATGCTTTCGGTGAAATCACGAAGTTAAGCTGACCATTTGCTTACCCATTTTAAACACTAATAAAGTAGTTAAAATATGGGGGCAAGAATACAGCTGGATTATCAGGAAAAATCGAGAAATATCAAGATAGGTCAACTGAGAGTTTGAGCTAGCTTAAAAATTATTAAATCAAATTCACATAGGTCCTACACGTGTATATCAATGATATGGTTGTACCATATTTGAAAGAGCATGCAATCTAGGCTGAGCTTTTAATACTACCCATAAGCTACCCATATAAGATTCGCTTCTGGCAAAGTGGTTAATAATCTTTGAGTAAAAAACACAATAGAAACAAAAATAAATAAATATGGTACCGTATTATATAACACTGTGCAATAAGAACAGGCAACTATCTATCATTGAACAATGATTTTAGCTACACCATATTTCATTAATGAAATTAACAAAATAATAAAGTGTCCTACCAGCTTACCATTCCACATTTCTAAATTAACTTACCAGTAACTGCAAGTCACTCAGATTTGTAGATGGAACAAGTTGATATTTGGCCAAGAAAATTCCTACTCTGTGAGCTGTCTCAGGATCGAGCGAGTGAAATACAGGCATAACAAAGGATTTGTAAAAATTCTCATCATTTCTATATAATGCAATCCCCAAAAATGTAACAGCTCCACCAACTGCTATCCTCATTACATCTTTCATTTTTTTCTGAAAAGTAAGAAAAATAGAAATGAGGTCCAGAGAAACATGTTACTTTGGGATACAATACTTGCTGTAAATAGGCTATGCCAACTTTGTAGAAAACTGAGGGAAGTGCCTACAATGTTATCAGATTCATATCCTAGGACTAAGTTCCTGATCTAGGCCCTATATGGCACCTCAGAATATAACGAGTGTTAAGAGAACTCAAAAGCCATCAAGGCTTCTTTAGATTATTTCCTGCCCAAAATAAAAACCAAACCACCCCAAATACATACCAGTACAGTAACTGTACAAAGAATCCCAGCTCTAATTAAAAGGTTTCTCCTTAAAATATGCCTTAAATCACTCTAAGATCCATGGGAGAGAGACTCATTCAGTATAACCTCCATTTCTCTAGTCCATTTTAACAACATTTATGATATATGGACAAGAAGAAGCCACCTGAGCCTATTGCGGTTGTCCAAGCCAGATAAATGGTCTACACCATGGTACCACAGAAAGTTTCTGTACACAAGGTGTAAATGTGTGTGATAACTGGCATACAATGTTTGTTTAAAAGTATCTTTATAGGCCTAAATATTATATTCAAATGGTGGTACAATGCCAGTAAGTGATTTGTAATAACTAGTTACAATAGTGTAGCTCATCTACTGGATGCTCTGTTAGTGGAATTAAGGCAGCTGCTTCTAGTTGCTGAGAAGCAAGACTGAGCTGCCAGTGAGAACCACTTGAGGACCCCCGTTTGTTTTCACTTAACCCGGATATAACAAGTTCATATATAACACCTGGCAGGCCTCAGAGGCCCGGGTTATGCATTCTAGGGTTAAAGAAAATTCTTTAACTCCAGCACCACATGTTGCTGAGAACAAAAAAAAAAATAGGGTGAGCAAGTTCATAATTTCGTTTAGTCAGGATTGTCAATTGGTTTGCTTTTACTAATTTAAAATTGGGTTTTCACCTTTATGATCTCTGGGCCATAGCCAGTCTGCCTCTTTTAATGACTTATTCAGCTTATGGTGGGGGGATTTAAAAGAAGTGCATCCTTTCCTACCAAAGTTATTCAGAAAACACAAAATGACCCATACAATCTTAATCACAATCAAGCAAGCTCTCAGGAATCCTTCCTAACCATGCAAACTCCCACAAAACTTGTGATATTGTCATACTGAGATGGTGTGATTAAAACCACAACTGGTACCGTACAGTAGTGTTTTCAAGTGCCAATAGTAATTACAGTGTTCCATTAGTTGCAACAGACCTAATTTTCCTGATGAGTCCATAGTGATTTTAGTTAAAGCTTTCCTATGTCACCAATAATTCGTAGATTTTCTCCCTAAGTACCACATTTTGTGAATATTTCATGATGTTTAAATTTCAATTTATTAATGTCAACCTTTCTTTTCAAAAATAAATATTACAATATCAATGATACAGGTTTGTAGTTCTTGCCTCTTGTTTATCTTTCTAGTATATATTTCTCTGATATTTCTATTGTTCTCTCTTCCAAAGAATAAAGTACTTCTGTAGTTAAGAAGTGCACAATCTATCATCTCTCATATATGGGGAAAACATTTCTCCACTGTCCAAAAGTCTTCACAAGTACTCAAGTGTAGCCATTTCATCTCACTTCTTTTTTGCGTGTAGCATTCCATTTGTCCAGACCTGTCAGTGAATGAACTTTCATTTGACCTATAGCTACATACAGTCAGTCTAATATTCTCTTTGTAACTAATCTTTCTTCAAATGATAAGTTGCTCAGTTGTTGCCACATATTTATTATTGGAACACTTGAAACTAATCCATATGGTAAATGTACAGTATTACACCTGTCTCCCTTTCGAGGTGAAATTTATGTTTTTCCTATGGTTTTTGATGTGTTTTGAACGAATCTGACCTTCAAAACCGTCGGAAATGACTCGTTTTTGAGATACCCCCCCCCCCCAGTCGGCAATGTGGGGGAAATCACAGAAAACAAGTCATTTCTGACGGTTTTGAAGGTCAGATTCGTTCAAAACACATCAAAAACCATAGGAAAAACAAATTTCACCTTCAAAATTGACCTAACCTATCCTAAAAGAAAAACAGGAATTACCTTTAAAATCTAAGACAGAATAATCACAGTACCATCTTTTCTTCGTTTTAAGCACAACGTAACTTTTTCTACAATGCCACAGTTTCTGGTCTTGACAATATGTGCACTCCATTTTACAATGTGGACACTTCACTACTGTCGGTAGAACACTGTGAGCACGCAGAAACTCAACACTTTTTTCTAAATTTTCATAGAAAGCAACAATACAGCGGTAATAATCGAATGAACACATGTCACACGAAGCCATTCTGGTAGCAAACTAATTCAAATTCGAAATGGATGGAGCGCTCTGATTGGGCAGACATGTGATGGCAACACAAACGAAGGTATGAACACACAAATGACCGTACAAACACACACTAGATACACACCAAAAAAATGTTTATATCTCGAAAACGAAGCATTTGCGACAGAAACGCTATAGAAGGAAAGTGTCTTAGAATTAAAAAATCTACTTAATGAACATATCATAATTGCTGGACGTTAGACGGGTGTAATAGTAGAATAATACCATCCATATTATCAGAAGTCTTATCCTTTGAGTTGGGGGGGAGGCGGTGATTTGAAATATGACCATTTTACTTTTTGAAACTGGTCTGAAGTCATGCCTATATCATCATTCCAACTGAAGACAAAGTTGAAAGAAATGAATATGCATAATGTACAGTAAGTACAGACCACCACATTGACCCTACTTTGTTAATGGGTATGCACTGTGGTGCACTGTGACTTTACTTATCAAAATAGTTGGTTGTATTCTGATACTCTACTATAAATTTGTCTGGGATTAGTCTACTGCAACTGAGAATTGGTTTGGACTTCACTTTAGCCTGGATAACATTTTGTCCAGAAATTCATGACTACCGGTACCCCTTGGTTTGGTCCTGTGACTGTTGTTGCCCTTTAACCCTTTAAGCCCTGAATTTTTTGTAGGGTTAAGTTATGAATGTGTCTCTTTGAAACGTTAGCAATTTGTACCTTTCGTCCTTAAAGGGTTATGGGTGTCCCTTGTAACCACTGAAACCCATCATGATCCAAGAAGTTACCATCAAGATGAAACTTTGTCTTTGAGTACAAACTAGAGGTCACCATCTGAAGTAGTGTATCTCAGATTACACTGGATACAAAGCCCACTACTGTTATAACTTGCATTCATTTTCATTTTTTTAATCTTTCATTTCATCATTATATACTTATAAATTATATATCTAGATTTATCTATGTTTTAATTATTAAATTCTTGCCTAGCCAATTATTTACACATGGCATCATATTTATGACATTACACAAGTACATAAATGATACTCCATTAGTTCACTTAGCTCACATCAGTTATGTTTCTGAGCTTGTTGAAAATGAAACTTATTAAACCTAAACATAGTACTGTAGTTGCTTGACTATCCATATAACTATGTGAATACTGAAAAAAATTCTTTAACACACAAATTGAAAGTGCATTGACAAACCTTTATTTTACCTTCTGTAAGAAATTTTGGGTCATGCATACTTCAAGGTCAATGGGTCAACTTTTGACCTTAAAAGTTAGCATTTTTTCTTAAGTGTCAAAGGTAATTTTTTATTGCCATTCTGGATGGCTTACATCTTGCTGAATTAACCCTTTAATGATGGATGGTACCTTAAGGTCCACCAGAAATAATAATATAAATTGTACTACAATGCCTCATTTCTATAAATGTTTCTACGTGTTTATATATAGATGTCATCTAGTTGTCGGGAAAGGAACCCAAAGTGTATATCATTTCAGTGACTAGTTACTAAAATATTTATTTTTGAATAATGATAAAACCTATACATTCTGGTACCAAGAGTGACCACATATGCTGCAGACTCATCCTTAAAGGGTTAAGAAATATGCAATTTTATAGGTCTGCAACCAAAAGAAACCAGGCTATGTCCTTCCAAAGGTTAGTGGCCTGGCCTTGACCTTTATATTTTCGAATCCATGTATCCATGAATGTGTGTTTTGCTGTTGTGGCGGTAGGCCGGGCTGAAACTATAATTTTTGTTTGATTTTAATTTATCAGAGTGACTAACAGTTGGCTTTTGATATAAAAATAAGATTCCTGAAAAAAATAATTGGTGGCCACCAACGTGTGTCTGGCCACCCCTGTTTTTGTAAAAACATCTAATGCCACACTAGCAAAATCAGGAAAATGGCAATATCTCTTCTTCTGAACATGCTAGAGAGATGGTTTGCATACCAAAAGATGCAGAATTTGATTTAGAACAAATTATTAAGAGTGGTATTTTTTTCATAAAACCTTTAGTTTTTGAGTTATTTTAGAAAAACTAATTTTTGGGGCCCATAGACCCCCTTTCAACTGAATGTCAACACAATAAAACATTCTCAAGCTGCAAATTGACATGTATTAGTGGTTTTCAATCAGCAATCAAATCAATCAAAATCAGCCATTTTAAATTCATTGAAAATGCTTTTTGACATTCCAAAACGCCAAACATTAAATTATACAATTAACAAATTGTCATTTTGTCATATTTTAGCATGATAAATAATAATCTAGAACTTAAAATATTTTTTAGACACAAGATCTTTCATTAATTTACGTGATCTAATTTTGTTTCTAATAAGACCATCTCTACGCTCATGACCTACAACAGCCAAGGATGCTTCAGTGACAAGCTTGATGTGCCTTTCAACATTCTGACTGTGGCACTCGTGATCCAGTTTCAATGTGGTATTAATGTTATCACGCAGTTCATCATTACTGAATTCTTTTAATACAGGTGGAACAGTTTCCCATTGGGACATAGCAGACAGCTTGTGGTATGCAGAAGCTTTGAAATTGATGATTGGCTTACTAAAGACTAACATTCTCATCTATAGCAGGATATTCATCAGTACCACCTTCATGATCCTCTTCATTCTCATCATCACTTTCAATTATTCCACCTGCAAAATCATTGCTACTACCAGATTCATCATCAAAATCCTCTATAACTCCCCTCAGACACAGAACTTTATTGACAGCACACCTCCTCACCTCTTCATCTTCATCAGCCAGCATTCCAACTAAAATATTTTCACCATGAGCAAAATAGCTGTTATTGTTTAATACGTCATAACAAATTTCTCTAATTTTCCTGTCAGGGAATTTATTTACTCTTTGGATCATATTGAATAGGTTTCTTGACCCATCACTTAGCCTCTTATTAGCCTTGATATTGAACCAACTGTGAAAGTATACTTTGATGATGAATTCTACTATGATTTTGAGGTTCTTACTGGGTTTTTTTTGTGAAACATAAAAGCGAAGAATTCTACAGGCTAAGGTGAGAGTGATTTAGCAGGCCAACTTCTAAGAATGCAAGGTCTTCATCCACTTCACCAGTAATAATTGCCCAGCAGATGCAGTATCCATAGTATTGGTCTGTTGATAAATTATTGACCACCTCATTTGGTAGAAGCACAAATGCAGGATAAGGTATAGATTTGAAGTCCACAACATTCCATTCTGACACATCCCCATTGAGCTGAGAACCAATAGGGCCAGAAAATTTGTCTGGACTTTTTGTTGTCCCATCTAAAGTTATGAAGATGTGTCTAAGTGGCAATTCATTTAGATGCAGAAGACAAATATCCCACTGAAGAGGTTGCCCTAAAAACATTTCCAAATATCTGATTGACCCATGCATATTAGGGTGGATCGATTTTACATTTTTTTCGATTTCCATATTCTAATAGAGACAAAAACTTGCGCATGCATAAGAAAATAGCCTCTGCAAAATCTTAGCTTAATAGGTAATCATCTTCTGCCCCCGGCAGAGCGATGAAAATCATATTTTAGTAATCAAACACGTATTTTTAAACCCTAGCCTAGAGTCATAAAATTTTGCGTGTGTGTTATTTCATGCCTAAGCAACGATATAAATGCTATGGGAAATATATAAATGCATTATTTAAGACAAAGAGCCGATCTGAAAAATATGTATAATATACATATTTTCAGATCGGCTCTTTGTCTTAAATAATGCATTTATATATTTCCCATAGCATTTATATCGTTGCTTAGGCATGAAATAACACACACGCAAAATTTTATGACTCTAGGCTAGGGTTTAAAAATACGTTTTTGACTACTAAAATATGATTTTCATCGCTCTGCCGGGGGCAGAAGATGATTACCTATTAAGCTAAGATTTTGCAGAGGCTATTTTCTCATGCATGCGCAAGTTTTTGTCTCTATTAGAATATGGAAATTGATAAAATGTAAAATCGATCCACCCTAATACATATGTCCTGTGTTAGTATTTGTCCCATCTGCTTTAACTAAGTTTAATTTGGCCTCAAGTTCTGTCCCTTTAATGATCTTATAAATGCCATGAGCAATGTCAATGCCTTTGCCATTCTCCGGGGTAAAATGAGGTAGAAATCATCTGAAAATAAATGTAATTAATTTTACAATTAAATGAAAAAGGAAGGAATAAAGTTAACTGGACAGTTGTCACTTAAAAAGAAAATTTTTTAAGTAATTGAAATATTACTTTATAGTACAGTAATATAACAGCATAATGCCTATAACTGTATGACAATCATTTCCATTTACCTGGCTCTCCAGTAATGACATAATGTTCCTCTAGGATTGTGGATGTATAATACTTTTCATTTACTTTGTTAACAGCAAGTGTAGCATCCTTTCTACCGTCAAAGCCAATGCCAGTCACTTTTTCAAATATCACTTCTTCTTCCTCCTTCCTTTTAGCTCTCTCCCTTCTCAACTTGTTTCTGAAAAGTATTTCAAAAATATTGGCCATGCATTACTGCATTAGCATTAATAATTATACAAATATACAAAATACAAATGTCAAGTGTCCTGTTTGAAACTAATTAATATAAATACAAAATAGAAATTTTGACGCTAATTAAAAATAATAGTAAATCTGGTGATTTAGCAGAAGCTAAGAAATGTAATATCTAGAGTGATTAAAAACATACTTATCAATAACATTTTGTATGTTATCTGGGGTGATTACTCCAAAGTCCACCAATGTAGCAGAACCAATAGCCGCTCCTGCTCTATCACTCACTTGATATCTGTTAGGATATTTAAAGTAGATTTACATATCTATTGTCAATGAATAATTTATTGGTAATCTTAATCTCTTAGTCACAATGATTTCACTTTAAGCTGTATTAAAAGATTTATCTTTCAGTACTATACCTGTCACATGCTTCAGCTAATGAGCGTAATCTAGTTCTGTTCTGTAATGTTGAGACTTCTGGAACATAGTCTGCATCAAATGAATCATTACAACTGTCGCTATCTGTCAACTCAGGAATGTCCATAGGTTCAGGAGGATGAGGAGGAGGAACTGATTCTTTTGCTTTTTGAGATTGAATAACCCGTGATTTGAATTTTAAGTCAGTGGCTGTTTCTGGGACTTCTTTCAGGGTACAGTAACCATGCCTAGTTGTTTTCTGGTCCTACAAAGTGATTATATTTCAAAAATGAGAAAATACTAAAATATTACTTATCATTAACATCATTAATAGTGTATTATTGATATTACTAACTTATTAAATGCACTTTAAAAATTGTAGCAAATTACTAATAATTGATAATATTAATAATTGATAATTAATTAATATTAATTAATAATTTACAACTTGAAATTCAGTCAACAGACCTACCTCATAAAACTGGTAATCAGATTCAGTCATTTTTAGTAAGTGCTTTTTCTCTGTATCTGCCAACAGTTTGTGATCATGTTGATATATGTCAAATAAAACGTTTACAGTTTTCAGAAAATCATCCAGATCTTGATGATATTTAGGTCCCCTTTTCTTTTTGCCATACTTCAGAAGGCGGTTGAATTCCTTTATTTGGGTTTTCAGTCAGCTCTGTATGGCATTTACTGATATTGGATAACATTATATGTGACCCACAATTTATGCAATTCCTCAGAAGTAGCTCTCAGTACAGCATCTGTTTTATAGTCTCCGAAACACAAACACCTTTCAATAACTTGCTTCAACGTAGGCAATTTCCCTAAAGGAAACTGTTCTGCTGGCATAAAACGTACATCACCAAGTACTTTAGCAACTGTTTTCCTTGTAGAAGTCATACTTTATATTGCAAATGTTGAATTCAATGACAAATTGCAGTTGGAAACTTATAACAAAGGCACCTGAAAAAAACAAGTTTTCAATTTATTACGTTTAAAAAAAGTTCATGAAGCAGCCCCACCCTCTATTCTTTAATCAAGCATAATGGATGCAAGATAACAAGGAAAAGTCATATCATGTGATCACTATGTCCATGTCAACATCCTTTTAGGGCAATGTTAGTAATCAAAAAGCCAAATCATGCTTATTTTAGAATTTCTTTTGTCACTAAGGTCCGTTGAAAGGGGGTCTATGGCCCCAAAAATTAGTTTTTCTAAATTAACTCAAAAACTAAAGGTTTTATGAAAAAATACCACTTAATAATTTGTTCTAAATCAAATTCTGCATCTTTTGGTATGCAAACCATCTCTCTAGCATGTTCAGAAGAAGAGATATTGCCATTTTCCTGATTTTGCTAGTGCAGCATTAGATGTTTTTACAAAAACGGGGGTGGCTGGACACACGTTGGTGGCCACCAATTATTTTTTCAGGAATCTTATTTTTATATCAAAAGCGAACTGTTAATGACTCTGATTAATTCTATCTTGAGTTTCAGCCCGGCCTATTGTGGCGGTTACACGTGTTTCGATCGAAGTCTGAATAAAAGCGATATTACAGTAATAATCCTGCAGTTAATCAGTTTTAAACGGTGCCGATATTGTGAGTTAATTGATAGTGCATAGCGGTATTTCTTTTTAAAAAAGTAAAAATCGCGGCGTATACCAAAAAAGTGAATAAAATCAAAGTGAATTAATATATACAGCATTTGTTTTTGTTATTTTTCCGAGTCTCTTTGTGAAGAAAGTTTTGTTTTTTGAAGTGCCCGCAAATATCCCCCCATTATCACCCACAGCCACGGTCGAGAGGACCAATCAGTGAGAAGTATACAGCGTGCCACATCCCCTACCTTGGAGTAACGGAAAATTCTTTCCCTCACACAGCTTGAGTCATCCCCCACCCAATACCTCCCATAATACCCCCTTTTTGAGTCACTTCACCAACATGGAAATTAATGCATACATGCAACTCTGTGGAATCTGTAAAACTGCAACAGCTGAGACAGAGGCGATCAGGTGCGATTTTTGTCAGCTACTTTTTGATTTTAAATGCCTAGAATGGGGAGATGAAAAAATCTCCCTTATAACAAACGCAAAGCAGTTTAATGGAATAAAATTTTTCTGCGAGAACTGCTTGACCGAATTAAACTCTTTTACGGTATTTAAAGCAGAAAGAGACTACGAGAAGAGAATGAAAGAGGAAAGTGGAAACAAAGAACAGTGGAAAACGGAAGAAATGGAGAAAGGCAAAATAGAAAGAATTCAAATACTGTCACAAAATGAGGCCAAAAATACACAGGCGACAAAGAGTGTAAAGACAACACACAGCATAAGGGCAACGAAGGACACAAACATAACTAGCACAAATAGGACAGGACAAGAGGGCAGTCAAGTAAACGAAGTAAAACTGTCCCCCAATAAGGAGCAAAAAACAAAAGCCAAGAGTAAATATGGGGAAGGAATTATATGCAGGTATTATATAAAAGAAAATTGCAGATTTAAAAGAGGACAATGTATATATGAACATCCCCCAATATGCAATTTCTTCTATAATAATGGTCGTTGTAAATTTGGAGATGGATGTAAATTCTACCACCCAGACATTTGCAGAACTTACGCAAAATATGGAACCTGCAAATTCGGGAATAAATGCTACTATCAACATCTCCCGACGGACTCAACGAACAAAGGAAAAAGTTTAAATGACAATAGGAATAAAAATAACAATAGGAACACAATAAGTGAACAAGAAAATTTTTTCAACATCTCAGACACCTTATGAATGCTAAATGTCATCCACATGCAGTTGACACAGCTGGAAACCCCCGAGCCAAATCGCTACCAATACAAGTAGGAGGAAACGGATCTCTTTCGGAGGATCATAGAGCAACGAATCAAGCGATATCGAAGGAAGGAAACGAACTTGAAATGCACAAGGGGCAACGAAAAACAGAGAACATAAAAATTGTCCTGGCTAATATTCAAGGAATAAGACCAAACCAATCACTCAATAAGGTTTTGTACCTGAAAGGATTTATGGACGAAACAAGGGCGGACATCGCATGCCTCACAGAAACTCATCTTAAAGATTGCCAAGGAAATTGTGAAAACTGCGAACATTGTATTGATAAGAAAGAGATAAATATAGAGGGCTTCAACTTACTAAGAGCGGATAGAACGACGAGACGGAAAGGTGGCTGTGCTATATATGTACAGGAAGGTCATATGACAGAGATGATAATAAGTAAATCAAACAGCTATGTGGAACTCCTAGCAGTGAAAATAGAAAAACTAAACTTGATAGTAATAGTCATCTATAGACCTCCAAGCACCCCCAACCAAAAAATTCTCGGAGGCCATTGATGACATTAGAAAGCTAATAAAGGCCATAAACCCTCCATCCCCCAATATAATGATCTGCGGAGACTTTAACTTCCCATTTATAAAATACAAAAAGGTGAATAGGAATATATATATTCACTAGGACAAGGGGGGCACAAGAGATCAGGAACAAGCAAAAATGTTGATGACTCTCACAAACGAGTTTATGCTGACACAGGAGATAACAGAAAATACCAGAAAAAATAACTGCCTGGATCTGGTATTCACGAATAACACGAACTTGATTGCTGATATAAAAATAACCCCAACCATTATCTCAGACCACAACTTAATCGAGATTGGGAAGCAATCAAATCGCACATGGCCCAAATAGAATGGAGAACAATTTTCGAGAATAAAACAACGGAAGAAATGCTAACAACTTTGGAGGAAAAAACGCTGAGAATTTTAGAAAAATATGCTCCGAAATCACAGCCAAAAGGAAAGAGGAGCTGGCTAGAAAGGCAAAAGAGAAGACTATTCCGCAAAAGAAAGAGAGTGGAGGCGAAGTTAGGAAACTGCGGAGATAATGGCAGGAAAATAATAAAAGAAAAACTGGAGGGTATCGATATGGAAATACAAGCCCTGATTAAGGACCATACAGAGAGGGAAGAGGAAAAGGCGGTAGAAGCAATAAAGGAAAATCCAAAATACTTCTATAGCTATGCAAAAAGGAAAACAAAAACGTGCGCCGCTATTGGGCCTTTAAGGATGGGAAATAATGAACTAACCGACGATCCAAAAGAAATATCTTCTGATACATTGAGAGCTCAATATGAATCAGTTTTCAGTACCCCAAAAAGTGACAAAGCAATACCTGACATAAATGCATTCTTTGAAGAGGAATTGCAAGGAGTATATATAACAGACTTTGAGTTTACACCAGAAGATGTAGCGAGAGCTATAGAACAAATGAAACTACATTCAGCTGCAGGTCTGGACAATTGGAATGCATTATTGATTAAAAACTGTAAAAATGAAATAGCTACACCTTTATACTGGATATGGAGAAGATCCCTAGACACTGGGGAAATACCGAGCATCTTGAAAAGAGCAAACATTGTCCCTATATATAAAGGAGGGGACAGATCTCAAGCAAAGAACTATAGACCAGTGTCATTGATGTCCCACCTCACCAAAGTATTTGAAAGAATAGCTAGAGAGAAAATTTATGATTTCCTGGAGACACGGGAAAGATTCAACAAAAATCAGCATGGATTCCAATCAGGTAGATCATGCCTATCACAACTAATAGAGCACTACAACAATATCCTAGATGCATTGGAAAGCAATGACAACTATGATGTTATATACACAGATTTTGCTAAAGCTTTCGATAAATGTGACCATGGTATAATAGGCCATAAAATTAAAGACATGGGAATAACAGGCAAAGTGGGAAAATGGATCTACAACTTCCTTAGTGATCGTCTGCAGGTCGTCAAAATTCAAGGTATATCATCATCAGAATTGGAAGTACGCAGCTCAGTACCACAAGGGACAGTACTGGCCCCACTCCTGTTCATTATCATGCTAACAGACATAGACAGCGGAGTAAACAGCAATAGTATAGTAACATCCTTTGCAGACGATACAAAGATCAGCAGAAAAATCAGCGATGTACATGATGTGGAGGCCTTGCAGAGGGACACGAACAAAATATACAAATGGTCAGAAGACAACAACATGTCATTCAACGCCGAGAAATTTCAGCTCTTGAGATATGGTAGAAAAGAAGAACTTAAACAGACTGCATATTATGCTCCAGATAGACAGGAAATTCAGAGAAGCATGAAAGCGATTGATCTCGGGATAATAATGACAGATGATGCGAAATTCGAAACACAAAATCAGATAGCGATAAATAAAGCAGAGAGAGTCGCCGGACAGGTTCTAAGAACGTTCAAGAGAAGGGACAGGACAGTAATGATTCCCCTGCTAAAAACACTGATTATACCAAAACTTGAATACTGCTCAGTTTTGATGTCCCCATATAAAAAGGAAGAAACTAATAAACTAGAAGAAACGCAAAGGCATTTCACAGCCAAGATTGATGGCTGCAAAGAACTCAACTACTGGGAAAGACTACATAAACTAAATCTGTACTCACTGGAAAGAAGAAGAGAGAGGTACATCATAATCTACATATGGAAAATGATCGAAAAACTGGTACCAAACCTAAAACTAAACCCAATTACCATTCAAACAACACTGGAAAATAGGAAAGGCAGAATGTGTAGTGTTCCCAAATTAAAAGCACGACAAGGGACCTCCTCAACCCTGAAGGAAAATAGCTTGGTTGTCAGGGGGCCAAGACTTTTCAACCAGCTTCCTAAGGACCTCAGAAACGTAATGGGGGTCAAAGTTGAAGTCTTCAAGAAAAGACTGGATGCCTGGCTCAGGACAGTACCAGATGAGCCAGGCGTGCCTGGCTATGTACGGTGGAGAGCGCAAGAAAGTAAATCGCTCCTCCACCAGGCCAGACCTAGAGGCGGGGCCACCAGCTTGACCTCCGTGTGAAGAGAGACCAACACACGAAACAACATAAGGTTCATAAGGTAAGGTAAGGTAAGGTATCTCATTTACCACTTGTTGTATGGAGATGAAAACTGGCTTGGTGAATTCCCCAAGATAACCTTATACAATAAAAAATCATTAAAATCAGAAGAGGTAGTGTGTTGAACTGGCATTTCCATTGGGATACTCATGCTGGAATGCCCCATATATTAATTATTACACTGCCCAACACCAATTTTGCTGATTTAATTCTAACACCTGTTTTTAGGTAACTTTGGTGTGCTGATTTAAAAAATCACCTTAGTTTTTGCCTATCACATCAGGTTTTTGAGCAATCAAACACAGATATTTTGGAGATATCGCATTTTGGCAGGGTTATGCCCAATTTTTTTCTTTTCAAAAAATAAGTTTTTACATACTCAGAATCAGCATGAAAAAGTAAACAATTGTGCAGGGAGTGAACTTTAATATACAATGGTAATATTGACACAAAGTGATTAAAAGTGTTTAAATAAGCAAAAAATGAATCCATATTAAAGCAAGCACGGGACCAGTTTTCTTAACATTGTCTTTTTCTTGTTTTCTTACTTTTCAGTACTGATAAATTTTCTCTTATAGGACTTCCTAGAATGAGAGATGTCAAGACAATCTCTTTGCAGGCTCCAGCAGTAGTCAGCCATCATATGGGTATCCCATCTTCCTTGGTATCATTCTTCCATCACTTTGATATCTTGGTGGAACCTTTCACCTTGCTCTTCACTAACATCACCAAGATTTTCTGGAAATTTATCCAGATGACTGTTGAGATAGTGAACTTTAATGCTCATGTTGCAACCCAACTGCTGAAAGTTTACAAGTAACGTCACTAGCGGAACTGGCTACTCTCACTCCGCCAATGGGAAATCTCTCTCAGATCATGACATCACGCTCACACCTGGGGAAATCACAGATACCCAAGATTTTAATATGTTGTACATGACCTTTAGATTTAATGCACAGATTTGCGTATTCCACAGATAAAATTGTAATAGCAAAACAGTCTCAAAAATCATTAATTTTGATAAGTGCCCTTCATGGATCACCCAAAATAGGCATATTGCGTTGCACAAAAACCTGATGTGATGGACAAAATCTAAGGTGATTTTTGAAATCAGCACATCAATATTATCCAGAAACAGGTCTTAGAATTAAATCAGCAGCAAAAACTTTTTTTGGTTGGGCAGTGTTATTACTGTTGTTCTTTGACCATCCATATAATTGTGTAGATGGTCAGTACAACTTTCCTTTACATGAACTGAAAGTCCACCGAGAGACCTTTATTTTACTTCTGCAAAAATTTTTGGGTCATGTGTATACTTCAAGGTCAGTGGGTCAGCTTTTGACTTTAAAAACTCAGTGTTTTTCTTGATTGTTAAAGATAAATTTTCATGCCATATTTGATTGCTTTCATCTTGCCAAGTTCAAAAAAATGTTTTTTTAAGTCTAAAACTGACTGGATCATGCTACAACCTTCCAAAGGTCAATGACCTAGCCCTGATCTTGATTTTTCCAACCTCTGCATCTTATGAACCACTTGTTGCATGGAGATGAAAACTGGCTAGGTAGAATTCTCATCCAAGATAATCTTATACAGTCCATCCCCATTATCTGTTGTCCTATTATCCATTTTTTTACTTATTCATCATTAATCAATTAATACAATCCCCCCTCCCATATCCATTTTTTCCTAATTAGTCCTGAGGCAAAGTGACGCACATTTTGTCATTAATTCATCCATTCATTGTCTGGGGCAGCATCTAGAACTTTCAAACTTCAAATCTGCCTTCAGTCTATTCTCTGAATGCCATACTGGACAGTTGTCTTGCATTCCTCTGGTTATTATTGGGTGAAATAATTGATTAAATTTATTTACAATGGCCTCTAAGCATTTTAATAGGGACTGTAGTCATTCTGGAAGTAAAAGGCCCAGGAAACCTGACAGTGGAAATAAAATTAGACATTATTAAGCATGCACAACAAGGTGAGTATGGGGTAGATATTGCCAGACATCTTGCAATTCCACCAATGATAGTTAAAGGCATTGTGAAAGAGGTGGATAAATATAAACAATATGCAAAGGCAGCAACTCCTATTACTAAGAAGATGGTAAGAGGTAGGGACTCTTTATTAATTAAAATGGAAGAACTGTTAATAATGTGGATAGAAGATCAAACCCAAAGGCATATGCCTTTAAATACAATGTTAATTCAAGAGGCCTCAAGCACTTTTAGAGTTTTGAAAAATAAGGAATGTGAGAGTAGTTCAGACATTGAAAACTTTAGAGCAAGTCATGGGTGGTTTGATAGATTTGTGAAAAGGGCTGGACTTCATAACATTCACCTTCAGGGTGAGGCTACTAGCACAGATGTTGAAGCAGCAAATAACTATCCTGAAATTCTTATAATAATAATAATAATTAGTGAAGAAAATTACTGTACAGTGCTAAACAGGTATTTAAGGTAGATAAGACAGGACTCTTTCCAGTCCTCATTACACAACTATTTCTCCACAACCCTGCTCAGAGCCCTCAGAAAATCCACATAAAAGTCTTCCAAAGAGCCCAATAAATCTGGGAGGCTCTGATAAAGTTTCATCTTCATCAGAGTAAATTTTCATCAATCCATCTCAAACCCTTCATCCATGTAGGACTTAGCCAAATCATGGCAAGTTACCCTTCTTAATTCAGTTTAATTTTTATTGCTTTATTTATTGTTTGATATTCATTTTAAGTCTTTGGAGACTTATACTGCATTATGTCAAAGCTAAAAACATGTTAAAAAGTCTTTTTTTCAACTATTAAAGGCACTTTATACTTAAGACCTGGTGACCTGGGAATGTAACCCACATTTATAACATTGGGTTTATGAGAAATCATTATTTGTTTTCTGTCTTTTCACTATCCATCATGTTTTCAAGGAACCAATTAATGATGGATAGTGGGGATCAACTGTAAACCAAAAATCATTAAAATCAGAAGAGGTAGCCTAAGGTGTTAATCACTGGGCCTCCTGTACTAGAATGCAATACTGTCTCTGTATTTAGCCTACTTAGTTTTATAATGTATGGTACTCTTGTGCAACTGTACTTATTTTTGTTTTTATACACCTCTCTCAATTTTCTACTGCATATTCTTCTAATATTTCACCACTTTCTCTTCCACTTTTACTTTTAGAAATGGTTCCCCTATTTATAGCTACCAGCCTGCAGAATCTGCAAGATTTTGTCCTTTCAAAATGTCTCAAACTCTTACACATAATAATGTTTATCTTGATACACATGCTGGTGGATTTAAAACTTCATTTGTGCCCATAATTTCCCATATATTGAGTGGTGTTAGTATCTGATCAGGTATTGACCACAGTGGTCCACTAGGATATCCTGTAACTCATAAATTGAGATACTGCCAACACATTGAGTGCAATAGCCTATGTGTCATGGGTAGCAATCATAAGGAGCATCAGATGAATCACTGAGCCCAGTGATGCCACCTCCCACACATCTGTGATGTCCTGTGTGCCCTCAGTAGCATCATCGACCCTTGTGAGTGCACATATGTCACCCAGCTCCTCACTTTGGTAAGTGCTAAGGCATAGGCCTAATCTTATCTTTAATTTTGTATGAACGTACATTCGTACATGTCTTACGTTTTTTTGTGTGTTTAATGTTCATGAGGCAGGGCCTGAGTTGTAAAAATTAAGAAGTGGTACTGCAACAGATTCACACATAGCCTATATGTTTCTGCACCTTAATTCAACAAATTACAACAGAATAATAATTAAGATATGAGAATATCAAAGAACTCTGAACAAGAGATACAACATAAAAACATTCAATTACATTTTTATTGCATGACTATTATGTTAAAAGGAAATTTAGGAATACTCTAGAAACTTAATCCAGACGAAGAATTTTAGAGATTGAACATGACAAGAAAAAAGTCATCATCACTTGGAAGAATTACAGTAAATATGTATTGTTCAGAGGGTAATAGCGGCCTTTCTCAGGAACTACAGTAGCAGCAGCTGACAAGGAAGCTTCTAACAGTGGCTGTATCCTCCAGCACAGGACATGTCAATGCGAAGAAGAGGTGACATCAAACGGAAACATCAACCCATTGGTGGCCAAACTTCCTCAAATCTCCATGCAGCAGGCTGTCTACAGTTGGCCAGACTGGCAGTTGACAGCCTGTTGCGTGGCACAGTCAGAGTGCCAATTGGCTCCCGGAGCCAGACTTATACCAGCATGCTATTTTTTCATTTACGAGGAGCAATTGCATGCTCTCCAGGCTACTCTTACTCTTCAGTGACATTAAGACTAATCCAGGCCCCACTACAACTTACACATGTCACCATACGCAAAGACAGACACAATAGGACCACGAGACACATACAGATGCATAACAACATATTACAGTACAACATAGATGGCCTCACAAACAAAATCATGCAGCTTAGGGAATTTGTACACAAACAAAACATTCACATAGCACTTATACAAGAAACAAAACTAAAATGCACACACAAAACACCCACCATCCCTGACTTCATGGCGATCCATCAAGATCGTACTGGGGGTGGACTCATCACTTGCATACATAAAAGCATTAACTACACTGATGCCACCCAAAACATTACAAACACAATCCAAGCAGATAACACAATAGAAATACAGGCAGTTAACATTAAAACACACGCAAAACACACCACCACACTCATCAACATTTACATCCCACCAGATAGTTCATCTCAGGTGCCAGCCAATTACAATCCAGTTACACAATCTTGCCTCTCTCACTAATGTCATCTTAGGAGGAGACTTCAACTCTAAAGACACTGGTTGGTACCTGCACAATCAAAGCAACACCAGAGGCACCAACATAGCCACATAACTAAACAGCCTCTTCATTCTTAACAAAACAGAACATACACACATACCACATCAAGCAGGATACTGAAACTCCTCCCCAGACATAACATTCTGTTCCCCCTCACTAGCCACACACACACGAACAAAAACAACTGTCATCAGACCACCTGCCCATCATCATTACAACACGTTCTACACTGCCCCAACAGCCTTAGGCAAACTTACAGAAATTACAAGAAAGCTGATTGGGAACAGTTCAAAATATAGACTGAACAACAATTCACCACATTAAACAGCACACCCATCATAAACATCAATACAACACTCAAGACATTTAATCAGATCATTAATAATGCAAACAAATACATACCCAAGGACAACATTAGGAAATACAACCCAAATTACACTAGAGAAATAGCCCACCTCATAAGGCAATGTAACAACCTCAAAGATAACACACAAACACCACACTCATAATCCATAAAACAGTAGATACAACAGCTCAACACAGAAATAAACAATGAACAAAGAAAAATGGACAAACATTTAGGGAATTCATAACACTAAACCACTCCACAGATACATCCAGGCTATACAAGACTATGAACAGCATTACACACTCTAACAGTGGCATTCACACCTGACATGTGGCTATCTGTCACAGCCAAATTAATATCCTAAAATATACACAACAAGCTAACATTCTAGTTAATCACTATGCAAAGATAAGTCACTTAAACAGAGACAACCACCAGAAACATGCACAGACAAACAGCCAGACACAAGAAAACCTACACTCAACATGACCATTACACCCTTTAATACAGACCAAACCACCAAGATCATCAAAAACATTAAGAATTCGAAGGCTACTGGACCAGACAACATATCTAACATACACCTTAAACACTTGGGGCTCACAGGGAATACTAGCTCTCACAAACATCAGCACATATTCATACCAACACTATTATTCCTAGCATATGGAAACTAGGTAAAATTATTATACTCCTCAACTCAAACAAAAATCCAACAGAACCAGCTTCCTATAGACCCATTACTTTACTATGCAGTATGCATACCTTCCAAAGTAACAGAAAAACTAATCTTACATATCACCAACCCACACATACCAGTATCACCTACTCAACATGGATTCAGACCTCACCACTCAACCACAACATTACTCACTAACCTCATGCAGCACATCATGGATGGCATCAACTCCAGATGACCAGCTCAATGTACACTATTAGCAACAATAGATATTAGTAAAGCATTTGATGCTATCCCACACTTCCCTCTCATAAACAAAATACTCAACACAAACATGCAAAATAACACCAAAAGGTGGCTGAGCAACTATCTATCAGGAAGATACTCACATGTAGTGATGTTAAAAAATGGTTTTTTTTATGTCCATGTTTTTTTTTATTATTTTTTATTGTTTTTTTTGTTTTTTTTAATAATTAATATAGATATTGCCAATTTAATTATAAGATACTTTTGCAATGATATATATTATAAAAATAAATAAATAAATAATAAAATAGGCCATATGGTACCAGTATAGAATGTCCTTTTCAGCCTATTTACAGAAAAAAACTGGCCTCTTTCTTGCACTGAAAGTCTTGTATCTTGAGATCCGTTAAACTTGCGAGAACACTGGTTGGGAGCTGACTGCCCATTGTCCAACCTTTCCAGGACTCTCCCATCCATGCCTCGGATTTTGAATCTCCCACTTAACTCTCCTTTAGACCCACGATGACATATTCCCCCCCCCCCCCCCCAAGACCATCCATAATCCATATATATTTTTTTTTAAAGTTCGGGAAGAACCGATTCGCCTCTATTTAAAAGGGCATATCTCGGTGGAAAAACAAAGAAAAAGTGAGAGGAAAGACAGAGGAAAAAGAAAGGGTGGAGGGGACAGTCGAAGTGGAAAAAGACCAAGGATGACAAGGACTGCAGGGTCGAGCCCCATCATCCTTGGGTGCTAGGGCCGGAGGGCGCACGTGAAACCCCCGGAACAAGCACGTACAAATGAGCACAAAGAGCACTCAAGAGCATGAGCTTAGAACCCCCCTGCGGGGATAATCCATATATATACATACACATACACCCATATACATATATACATAAATACTTATATACGTACACATATTTATATCTATTATATACCCCATACACACGCACACATCCAGAATTCCAGATACATACGCACACATACTCACATATATACCTACACAAACTCATACACCTCTATTTCGCCCCTTTCATTACCTCCGAGATCATTTAGCACACACAGTAATATCCATACAGCCAAAAGAAACTGATTAAGCACAGACAGAGCAGCAAAGCTAGTATTTATATCCCAAAATGCAAAATTCCAAGAAAGTGAAGTAAAACATGGTGCTACATTGGCTTCGTCAACATCCAAATCTGCAATAAGTACCAGTACCTGTGATATTGAAACTATATGCTCTAATCAATTTAGTGATAATGATTCTTCAATGGAAATAAATCAGATAATGAAAGTTAAACAGCATTAGGTTAACACAAAGGTTAAAGAAAGAGATGAATATTTTTATTTTTTTATTTGGAATATATATATATATATATATATATATACACACTGGTATTCTTGCCAATCACAATTATATATATTGTTTTATACCAGTATTATGTATTTTTTATTATATATATTATACCAGTACCTGTGATATTGAAACTAGCATATATGCTCTACCCAATATAGTGATGATTCTTCCATGGAAATGAAGGTTAAACAACATTAGGTTAACAAAAAGGTTCAAAAAAAGGTGAATATTTTTTTTTCTATCTGGAATATATATACTGGTACTCTTGCCAATCACAATTATGTATATTGTTTGAAACGAGGAAGACTGTTTTATGTTCTAGTTAAAAAATATATATATACATATAAAAATGAGGGTTTGTTTTTCCTTTCTATTATATACTTTTTGCGTGATTCAGTTTTTCTAAAAGATGACTATATATACTAGGTAGAACCGTATAAGCATGGTAGTATAGTAAATTATAGGTAATACTAATATACTTATTAAATTAAAGGAAGAAAAATATGGAATAAGTTTAAAACAATAAAAAACAAAAAAAAAAAGACTATCTTCGTTTTAAAAAAAAAAATGACGAAAAAAACAAAAAAAAAAACGACAATAAAAAATGACTCGCATCACTACTCACGTGTCATATTTAATGGCAAGTCATCCAAAAACAAGCTTTTTCCAAACAGGGTCCCTGACTCCCTGAAGGCTCTGTTCTCTCACCAACACTGTTCAACTTATACATGCATGGCATTCCAACACCCATAGATAACAAGCTTACCTTATCATCATATGCAGATGACATCACTCTGACATCCACCCTCAACTACTGTATTTCTTTGTAGTAATCAGATTTCGTGTTACCAAGGAAGTTATTCACAACAGCCTTAAAAGCTAGCCAAGCATCTTTTACATGACCTTTCAATGCATCTTCAAATGCTGGATCACTTAAGAGTTGCTTTGAGAACTGACAAATTGTCCACTATCAGATAATTACTAATTTGAGGGAATTTTTTCCATAAAAATTGGTATCCAGATCTTTCTTTATTGAAATTTTTCATTAATACAAGCTTTAGGTGAAGTAGAGGTACAGGCTGACCTCGCAATACTCAGAACTCCATTTTTCTGAAAATCCATGCATTTTTCCCACGAGTTCCCCAATTGCTGTGTTTATCACTCATCTGTGCTTGTTTCAGAAAAAAAAAAATTAAATTTAAAATATCTTTTGATCTCTGTGAATAGAATACAGCGGGTCCTCATTGTTCGATATTCATTGAGACTGAGAAAAATGTCACAAATTACAAAATTGCATACAAGATGATCCATTTTCAATGTAAAATGGCTAATTAATTAGTTCCAAAAGCTCAAGGATGGCAGTGTAAAATATCCTTAAAACACCAAAAAAGTTTTATTTTAATAAAATAAACACAGAATATACTAAAGCAATACATATTATTAACCCTTTCATACCCAAATTAAGTCGAAAAGTAAAAAAAAAAAATTGGGATATAAAAATAGTTTAATTGGACTGAAAATAACTGAAAAATATATTTTACAAAGTTTTATTATTCATAATTAATAAAATATGAAATGTGTTAAATTTCACACATTGGGAACTGGAAGGTCTAAAATTGCTTCCAAAGTTAATGATGAAAATTTCACACACTGGGCATTGAAGGGTTAAACAATGATTCTCATCAAACACTAATAAAAACCAATAACATTACTGGAATATTACATAAACAATGATATTTTACGTTAAATGAAACTTTTTACTCTATGTTTATATAAAGCAATATTATTACATAAACAATTATGTAAAGCAATAATATTTTATAAACAACTAAATAACACACTAAATATAGTACAGTGGCATTGAAGAGCACAAAATGGCAACCTCACTCAGTGAAAGAGTGTGTGTGACTGAGCCTGCATCAGCCAGTGTGGGCAGCATTGCAAATGCCATGTGACAAAATCACGAATTTGCGGAGTCAGTCGCAAATTTACCAAAACATGGTAGTAAAATGGGTCATCACAAATTTGGAAAATCATGAACAGCAATCCTCACAAACAACAAGGGCCCACTGTCCTGTAATTGTTCTGAAATTTAAAAAAAAATTATTGCAATCATTATGACAGCTTAATAAAATAAATATACAGTAGTAGTATTTGGTTAAGTTAAGCTTATAACCCTTCCCTCTTTTATGATGTCACAGTTCCTGCATGGTATTTGTTTAGTGATATGGTAGTGGTGTGCTCATCATATGTTTATCAACATTAAGTGCTATTCTATGTTTTATACATTTATATTTGATTCTCATACATGGAAGAGGAGCTTACCATCCCCATGGTAACTAACAGAGAAGCATCTGATGCAGTCACAAAACTTATGTAGCTACTGACTTCAGCAATGCGATTCTACTACTACAGCACAGTTGTGGAGTGTCAGACATTGAAAAACCCTGTAGCACTGAAATCAGGCAGTCAACAATTCTAGAGTGCTGGAGGAAAATGTCTTCAAATCTATGGATCACACTTCACCATCACCCTCAGAAGACCAGTAGATGAAGAACTCTTACCATCTTCAGCACCCTCCACCTCATCTACTCAACATTAAAACTTCAGAAGATCACCCAAGCAGCTCAACTTCTTTTGCTGAACAAGAAAAGATATTTGTAAGTATGAAACAATAAAGATTTATATTGTACAGTTAGATTTAGCTTTTTAGCATACAGTATTTTCCTGTTTTTAATGTTTATTCCACAAATCTATGACTTTCAGTAAGTTGGGCACTGTGAGTTACCAATTGGCATGAATTTGTGAGGTCAGCCTTTAACAGTACAGTATCTTGTTACAATCTACCAGTGGATTAGCAATGATGTTTGCTTGTCCTGGAGTAATCTGTTTTCTCTGAGGCCATTCTTTCCTCACATAGTGTTTCTCCCTGTTTCTGCTATTCTACAGATATAAAAAGCATGGGTATTTTGTAAAGCCAGCCTGTTGGCCTAAAAGAAGGCTGACGACCTTAAGATCACCACAAACAAACCATTTGTGTTCTTCATAGTTTATCTTGTTTTAAATAAATGAAGGATTTCCCACTCTCTCTTTCAAATGAACTGAATGCCCTATAGGCAGAGAGGCAACTTTGTTTCCATTATGCAATAAGACAGCTTTCAACTTCACTTTGAGGAATCAGTAAATAGGCACCAGTCACATGGTTGGTAGTCTTTGCCCATTACCTTTACCAGACCTGCTATATCATTGCAGTATACCAGCAATCTTTCAGTTGAAAAAAAATTAATGAAATTTTTTTCACGATGTCTGTACTAGTAGAATGTTGTTGAAGGAGTGAGTAGATTCCATTCTTTGAGCCTTGATCCTAGAAGTTCTGCTGAATCTTTTGGTAATACTAAATCTCTTACTAGATCATTGAGATCACATTGACTTATCAATTTTGGTGACTGATTTTTGGCTTTTTGGCCACAGTATATTCTTTGTCATGTTCATTTGAACATGATTCTATTATTGAAATGTTGTCTACATCTGAATAAAAATTTTAAATCAAGAGGCAGCTTCAGCACAGGAATTTCACTCAAATGTGCAACTTAGGGAGGATGGCTGATGGAATACTTGTATATGTGATGTGCCTCTTTTATTATTATATCCAGCCACATGTGTCATGCAGAAGTAGCAATCATCATAGTGATTTCTTGGTTCTCTACAAATCATGGGGATGCCAAAAGGCATTTCCTCCTCCTTCCCACAAGCCCACTGATGCAAACAACCCACACATGACTTACAAACATAATGTGGAGCCCAAACCTTGTCCTGGTCACCAATCTTACAGCCAAAGTAGGCATGGTAATGCTTTTGTACTTGTATGATGATTTCTTGCCTTTGTAGTAGTAGTAAATCATCCACATATATAACAGAATGAATTTGGTGTATTATTACAAACTCTTGGTATATTTAATCCAAATTTGAAACAAAGAAAATGCACATTAGTTCAACTTTGAAATAAAATTAGATGCTTACACATATGAAACTCGTAACAAACCAACCATAATTGGAAATAGAGATGCCCTTTTAGGCATACAAGAGAGGTATGGTACATTTCTCAAGAAATAGAAGCATTTGGGTACAATAACCTATGTCACATTCCTATTAATCCTGACATGCCATGGGCTTTACTAAAATGCTATAATTTTCTAAACAACTCATACAGTGCAGGGCAATGTAATTTATAGATAACTTCCTTACTCTTGTAACTAACATTTCTCTTAATGGAAACCTAATACCTAGCATTTTATTTACCTTATTTCTAGCCTCTAAGCACTGCTTAGAAAATTTTAGATCACTACTATAATGCCAAGACCTATTTTTCTGTCCAACATCCTCTAACCAGTTCCCTTGCATCTCATACCATTTGAAGTGAATGACTGCATTTTTGAACATTAAATTTATAACTCACCCAAATATCCCCCAAGTTTTTAATTTATATAGAAATCACCTGTGTGGAACCTTGTCAAATGTTCACACAAGTTTTGACTGAAATTAACAAGAATTTTCTTTAAAAAATGGTTTAGCATGAGACTTCATGCAAAGTTCTAGATGTCAGATACAGTTTGGAGACAGTTCCTCACAGTTTTGTAATGTGTTAAATTAGGGTAGGTTAGGTTAATAATTAGGGCCTATGGACTCTGTCTCTGAACCATGTCTGGCATCTGGAATTTTATCAGACTGAAATATTATGCCTTAGAAAATTTCATATTGCACGTGTGAGAATTTTGCAAAAAAAAAATGGGGGTCACAAGAATTTTGCAGATTCTGCAGTCTGTCTTACAGGTAAAACTGATGATGCATGATGCATCATAAAATTCAAGTATATTCTACTCTCTGGCCTTTATCTTATTTGGAATATATTTTTAGTACAATAATATCTTAGATTTTTAATACAAGGGCCAAATTAATTAGAGGATTTAAACCTTCACAGGCCCTATGTTTTAGGTTATTAATACATCTATAGTCATATTATTCCAAATTCTAGCCCACTAGACTGCAGAATCTGCTCAAATTCTGGAATGGTATCAACCTTTCAAATGTTCTGTGCAATGATTTCTTATTTCATGAAGGTCAAGCTTGTCACCCCTCCTCTTGAGTTGGCCAGGTGAAGTTGAGAGTTGGTTTCTTGTACTCTCCACCTCACATAGCCAGGTACACCCAGCTCATCTGAAATTGTTCTGAGCCAGGCATCTAATCTTCTTTTGAAGATATTCACCACACCACCATTCATGTTCCTTAGTTCCTTGGGCAGCTGGTTAAACAGTCTTGGTCCTCTTACAACAAAACTATTTTCCTTTAGGACTGAGGATGTTCCTTATCTATCCTTTTACTTGGGAACATGACAGTCTTCCAGGTTTTCTACTTTCCACTGTTGTTTGGTGGGGTTATAAGGTTCAGAGTAAGATTAAGTTAGTTTCTCCATTATTTTCCAAATGTAAATAATGATGTATCTCTCTTCTTCTTTCCAGTGAATAGGCTATAGGTTTAATTCACATAACCTTTCCCAGTAATTTAGTTCTTTGCACCCATTGATCTTGGCATCATACAAGGATTTTTCTGTGACACAAGTTATGCTCAGTGCATTGGGCAAGTTTTAATTCAAATTACTTGTGCCTGATGCATCAGGCAGTTTTGAGTATCCTCACTAAAATTTTACAGTCCTAAATTAATATTTGCAAATTCAGGTAGCTACCTTTTATGGTCTAAAATTATCTTACCTATATATTACATAACCTATATATTATTTTTGCAGATTGCAGTTGTTTAAATTTAGTACTGTAATTTTTGAGCAAGTTGTTGACCTAACCAATTGAATGCCCAGTTAGGTCAACTGTACACCCTTGATGATTGGTTAAATTAAGTCATGATATTTTAGTTAGTTTAAACAAAAATATAGTTGACCTAACTGGGCAGTCAATAATTTCCACGTAGGTTTCAATTAATTTTAAGCAACTTTTACCAAAAATGTGTGTGTTAGTTATAGCTACTGCATATATATATATATATATATTATATTTTTTGTATTGGGGCGTTTACCGCCATTTCCCGCTATACGCTAGTGGATATCATGGCGAAGCAGAATATGAGAAAGAGAAACGGAGACGGGGGAAAGGCACTAGAAGTGGGAGGACCGCGGATGACGGGTGAGAAGTCACCTAAAGCTCAGAGAGGAGGCGAGATTGGGAGAGGAAAAGGAAAAGACGGTCAAGCGAGAAGAGAGGGCTCTCAGCGAGCATAAGACAAACGATCGGGGAAGGGGAAATCAGAGAGGAACGGGAAGGCACGACGATGTACTGACGACAGGGTGGGGCATTCCACAAGGATGTGAAAGACGGTGAGGGGCGACTGGCAGGAGGCGCAACAAGGAGCCTCCTGCCGGGACATAAGATAGCCGTGCGTGAGGCGCGTATGGCCGATGCGAAGCCGCGCAAGGACGACCTCTTTGTGTCGGGAGTGGTGGAAAGAGGACGCCCAATATGACAGGCAGGGGCGGATGGACCAGAGTTTATTTCCGGTGGCATCGTCCCAGGACTGCTGCCATATGCGGTCGTAGAGGGACCGAAAGACCTGCACATAGTCAGAGAAGGGGAGTGGGCGGGGGAGGGGGCATCGAGGCGGCGGACCGGGCTGTGCGGTCAGCCGCCTCATTACCGGAAACACCGACATGGCAGGAACCCAGCAGAAGGTGACCCGGATCTGGTGAACGGTGTGCAGGACATGGTACTCCTGTTGAATAATGCGTACGAGGGGGTCCGGGGAATCATAGCGCTCGAGCGCTTGAAGGGCGCTCAGCGAGTCCGAAAAGATGGTACAGGAAGACCGCAAAAAACCCGATACCAGACGGAGGGCTTCCAGAAGGGCAAAGAGCTCCGCGGAAAAGATGGAGGCCTGAACCGGAGGGGGATACCCCGGGAGGTAGGTGACAGCGACGGGGAGAAGACGGCGGCCGCGACACCTGCAGGGGAGCGCGAGCCGTCGGTGTAGACGGGAACATCGTCCGAGTATACGGGAAGATGGGCCAGAAAAGAAGACCGGAGGACGGTAGGAGGAGACTCCTTACGCAGGCCACGGAGCGCCTGGCAGCGGCAGATAGGGGTGGTCAGCCAGGGGGCGACAGGTCGAAGGAGAACGGCAGAATAGAGGGGGTGGGGGGATCCCCAGGGACAAAAAGATGTCGGCCAGGGAGGCAGCGAAATGCCACATGTCAGGCCGGGGTAGCGCCTGGGAGATCGCGGAGAAGAGTAGGGACCTCGGGAGGTGGCAGATGCGAAGGTAACACTTCGCCATGAGAAGGCCCCGGCGAAGGGGCAGGGGGGGGTGTCCGCAGTCCACCTGAAGACTAGCGACAGGGGACGAGCGGAAGGCACCCGACGCCAGGCGAAGGCCACGGTGGAGAAGAGGATCCAGCATACGGAGTGCCGGAGAGGAGGCGGAGCTGTAGACCACACAGCCGTAGTCGATGCGGGATTGCACCAGGGAGGTGTACAGGCGCAGCAGAGTACGCCTGTCCGCCCCCCAGGTCATGTGGGACAGGTGACTCAAAAGGGAGAGGGTGCGGCGAGATGATTGCCGCAACCGCCTAAGGTGTGGAACCCAACCGAAAAATTCGTTGAGGGTCATACCCAGGAATTGAATGGATGGGACGAGGGGAAAGAGGAGTGCCAGCAAGGGTAAGGGCGAAGGTATGCGACAGACGGAGGCGCCGAGGACGGAAAAGCATACTGGAAGACTTAGAGGGTGAGAAAGCATAGCCAACCGAGGACGCCCAGCGAACCACCGCGTTGATGGCTAGCTGGAGTCGACGTTCAGCCAAAGACGGGAGGCGGCCAGAGCAATAGATAGCCAGGTCATCGGCATAGAGGGAGCTACGAACGGAAGTAGGCAGGACCGTAGCGACTGTGTTCATCACTAGTGAGAAACACAGGACGCTAAGGACACTACCCTGAGGGACACCCTCCTCCAACGGAAAGTGGTCAGAGAGGGTAGAACCGATGCGGACGCGGAAAGAACGGGCGGACAAGAAGTTATAAATAAAGGAGCGTAAGCAGTCAAAGACCGCGCTCCGCCGAGTAGTATCGTAGGCCTTCTGGAGGTCGAAAAAGACGGCGAGTACAAAGTGACGCCGGGAGAAAGCCTCCTGCACGTCGTGGCTAAGGAGGAGGAGGGGGTCGGTGGTAGACCGGAAGCGCCGGAAACCAGCCTGGGTAGCAGGGTATTGGTCACTCGCCTCCAGAGTAAGGGACAGCCGCAAGGCGACCATCGCCTCCATAACCTTGCAGGCGCAGCATGTCAGGGAAATGGGGCGATAGTTCGACGGGAGTGAGGGGTCTTTATCGGGCTTCGGGATGGGGACGACGATGGACTCACGCCACCGGTCCGGGAATGAACCCTCCAACCAAATCCGGTTATAGAGGTCCAGTACAAAGCTGAGAGCAGAGGGGTGGAGGTGCCGTAACAAGTCATAGGGGATATTATCGGGGCCGGGTGCGGAGGAGCGTCGGGGGCGGAGGGCCTCCCGAAGCTCCGTCATGTGGAAGAGGTGATTATAGGGGTCATCCATATGAGGTGGAAAATCCGGTGGGTCGCGGCGGGAATAGGGGGAATCGGAACTGGAGATGGCTGCGAAGTGCGCCGCGAGAGCGTTCGCGATGGCCTCCGGATCGGAGACGAACTCGTCGTCCCCGACCCGAAGCACCGGGGGTCGAGGGGGGACACGGGTCCCCTCAAAGCTACGCACCTTGCGCCAAACAGTCGAGGAGGAGATCCCGGACACGTAACTCCGCCAGGAGGTACGCCGGGCCACTGCCTTCAGGCGCTGAAACTCAATCTTGTCCTCCAGCTGGCGGGTCCGGTAGAAGCGGCGGCCGGCACGGCGCCGCTCCTGAACGGCATGGGAGCACTCTGAGGTCCACCATGGGATGCTTCGCGGCCTGGGGGAGCCAGAGGTACGGGGGATGCAACTGGCGGCAGCCGAGAGGATCTTACTCTCGAGGAAGGCGAGGGCCTCACTGATGGAGGGAAAGGCAGGAATTGATGGCGAGATCGCCGTGCCCCTCGCGTATGAGGCCCAGTCTGCTCGGGCGAACAGCCAGCGCGGGCGGACAGAGGTGGGGGTGAGGAGACGGGTCGGGGTAAGACACACTGGGAAATGGTCACTGCCGGAAGAATCCGGCAGGACCTCCCAGGTGAACTCCGTCACAATTTCGAGGGAAACCAGGGAAAGGTCGATACAGGTGAAACTGTCGTGGGCCGAGCGAAGGCAGGTTGGGGAGCCATCATTCAGAAAGGTGAACTCGAGCTCGTCCATAAGGGAGAGAAGGGTCCCGGAGAGAAAGGTGGAGCAAACGTCCCCCCAGGCCGGGTCCCGACTGTTGAAGTCCCCGAGAATCAGGAAAAGGCGGGGAAGCTGAAGAATTAGGTCACGAAGAGAATCGGGTGGAGGGCGTACGTTAGGGGAGAGGTAAAGAGAGCAGACCGTGAACTGGCGCCCCAAGGAAAGGCGCACAGCCACAGCTTGCAGGACTGTACGGAGCGGGAGGGGGTGGAAAGGGACGGAGCGGTGCACGAAGACCGCGGCGCCCCCCCTCCCCGCCCCATCGAAAGGCGGGGAAGGGAGCCCGCAGTAACCGGACACTCGAGGGAGGGAAAGGGATCCCAGAATCGTCTCCTGAAGGCAGAAACACGCCGGACACCTGGAGGCCAGGAGAGAGGAGAGACTCTCGAGGCCTACCAGGAGCCCGCGGATGTTCCACTGCAGGAGTGAGGTATAGGGGGGGGTAGGAAAATCAGCGTAAAGGATGGTTATGGGGGTGGGTGGGCCGATCGGGCGGCCCGAGATTAAAGAGGGAATCGGAAAGCCCCGGAGTTCAGCGAGGGACGCCGAACGAGGGCGAAGGCGAGGGTCACCCCGACGAGGGGGCGATGTGGAACCAGACGCCGGCAAGTCCTCCAGAAGAGGAGTCTCCCGGACATCCGGGGGAGAGCGATGCAGAGAAGGGGATGTGAGAGGTATCCAGAATGCCCCTCCCTTCACCGGAGGTGCGGGGGAGGCAGGACTACGAGGGGGAGTGGAAAATAATACCTCACCCAGAGGCATTGGCAGGTCGAGGAGAGAGATGGGGCGGGTCAAGCGCGGGGGCGTGCACGTCCCACCCACGCCGACCAGGCGGGCGAGTTCCCCCTCCAGTGGGTCTATCGACCAGGCCGGAGAGGGGTGTATCTCAGCCCCCACCACGAGGGCCGTCGGGGACCCCAGGGGGGAGCGTGCATAACGGTTGCGCAGTGGGGACGGTGAGGACACCGGGGCGGTAGGGCGAAGGGGGCGTTTGTGTTTGGGAGAGGAAGGTGATGCGAGGCTTATGGCTTCGAACCTTTCGGGGTCACCACTGGCGCGGCGCTTGCGGCCCTACCCCTCCGTCGTGCGGCCCGCATGGGTGACGGCGGGTCACGATCCGGAATGGGGGTGGCCGAAGGCGCCGGTGGAGAGGGCGTAGAAGGGGCAGGGGGGTTGCCGACGAAGCATCGGCGTTCGCGGAGGGAGCACGCGGGGACGCGCTGGTAGTACGGGGAGCCGCGGTAGGAGTCCGCTGGGCGGCAGAGGATGGACTGGGAGTAGCGGACACGGTGGGTGGAGGCGCGTTGGGAACCGCCGGTGAGGACGGGGTCCGGGAACGGAGAGCCTCGGCGTACGAGGCACCACGCCGGGCCTCGCAGCCACGCAACCGGTCCCGCGCCTCCCGAGCGCTGAGAAACTCTGATGAACAGAGGGCCCGAACCTCCCTTTCAAAGAGGAAGGACGGGCAAGAGCGGGATGAAGCAGGGTGTGGTCCATGGCAGTTGGTGCAGGAAGGCGGAGCAGTACAGGGCAAGGGGTGGGGAGGGCCGCCGCAGTGGACACACAACGGGGCCGGCTGACGGCAGGAGCTGCTCACGTGGCCAAACCTATTGCACTGAAAACAGCGTGTAGGATCTGGCACGTATGGTTGTACTGAGAATTCGCACGCTCGTCTCTCACCAAAGCCCCAGAATACCGAAACAGGGGGCACCAGTGAGTCGAAAGTGAGGAGCAGGCGAGGAGAAGGGGCGGTTGGGGATCGCGATCTGTCAGGAAAGCGGTACACCCTCACAACACCCTGGGAGGCGAGGTCAATCTGGAGGTCTTCCACCGGGATGGGTAGAAGACGAGCAGCGTAAATTGTGCCCTGGCACTGATTGAGGTGGGGGTGGGGGGACACCGTAATCCCGCAGCCCCGAGGGGGCCAGGGGCGATGAGGCCCGACCGGAGTGGGAGGCGACCGGGGCCGCGGGCTTCCCACCTGAGGGCGAAAAAGCAGGTGGGTCCCTATTGGGACGTGGAATATGGGGGGATCCAGGGGTCGGGGGGTCCACTGCAGGTCCATCTGCCACTGGCGGGGGTCGGGCAGCGGCGCCACGAGCCTGGGGAAGAGAGGGAGAGGAGGTGTCGGCAAGAAGAGCAGACGGGGTGGGCGAGGGCTGCCGACTGCCCTTACCAGACCCAAGGTCCAAAGAGGTAGTCAGAGGGAGGTCAGATGCACAAGCCCGGTCGTCAACGAGGTCCATTAGATTTGTAAGTGTTTCCATAAAGAAAATTTTTATTGTTGTTTCGCGCCCGGGGCTGCGGGGAACCGATTACCCGAGGCCCAAGCGCATGCCAGCGGGGGATGGGTGCCTCGTCCCATGTAGGTACCCCCATTTCAAAAGGGGCCCTTGCAGCGTCGAAAGTTCTCCCCCACCGGCAGCAAAGACCAAGGCCCCTCAGGGCCCCAGGCCTGGGCACCCTACCAGCCAACTTAGTCCGGCCCCGGCCATGGGAGCAAGACCCCCAGCAACCAGCCCCGGCAGCCCACGGGGCGCGCGAAGTGAACAGAGAAAGCAGAAAAAACAGAGGGGGCAAGGAAGAGGGTAAAGAGGGGAAGACAGGAAAGAGGGGGCTGTAGGATAGCAGGGTATGCTAAAAGTCCACTTCGCAACCAGGCGGGGGACCCGGCAGGGCCCCCAGCCGCGGCTGACCCCCCTCACCACATGGAGGCAGGAGCCCGCGGGGAGGGATATATATATATATATATATATATATATATAATATATATATATTATAATTATATATATATATATACTTTGATTAGCTTCCACCTGAACTGTTCATTCTGATTAGTCAAGCTTTTCACTGCACCTTAGAGCTACAGTTTAATGGGGAATCCGAACCATGCCCCACCAGCAGCTTTATGCTTTAAACCCTAGATCCTGTCCCAAAGCTGGATCCTATCTGCTTTGCAGATAGCTGGTGAGGGAAGCTATATTTTTGAGGCCTCTTTATGAGTGACCCATTGCTCACATTGGGCTAACATCATGAAAAAGAAAAAACTAGTGTTTGTCATTTACCATTACTTATTTGGACTATAGTGAATTTAATTTTTGCAGAAGAGTTCCTTGTTGCATGCATGGTCTGTGTGTATCATATATATACACCATATATATTTCTAACTTTGATATACTGTAACCTAACCAATCATCAAGGGTGTATAGTTGACCTAAGCAAATTATCAAATTCTTTTTATAACACCAAGGTTGCCAGAAATTGAGCCAAAGTAGCAAAATTTTTGCTTAAAATTTGGTTCTACATAATTTAGGACAGTCACATTATTAGTTAAAATTTAGGACTGTAAAATGAGGATACCCAGAGTTTTAACTAAAATTACCAGTGCTTGATGTATATGATGAATGTTTAAACTAAAATTAATGAGAATTTTCTTTCTGAAGTAGATTAGTAAAATTTTTTTTCATATTTTGCAAGACTTCCACAATTCTGAAAGCAAGAAGTTTCTCTAAAATTGGGGTGTCGGGTGTCATATGAGAATTTTGCAGTCTGGTGAGTTTTAACTGAAATGGTGTTCTTCCACTTTCCCGCGTTAATTTATGGTTAATTGAATGCCTGGTTAGGTCACCTGTACACTCTTGATGATTTGTTAGGTTAAGTTGTGATATTTTTGTTAGTTTTAACAAAACTATCATAACTTAACCTAACTAATTGTCAAGAGTGTACAGTTGACCTAACCAGGCATTCAATTAACTGTAAATTAAGTTAACATGGGAAAGTGAAGTGGAAGAACAGTGAAATTATATACACCTGACAGAGAACAAGAGTTTAAACTAAAATTAAAAATTTTCTTTCTGAAACACATTAACAATGGGTTTGGGTCCTATAGACTATCCCTGAACTGTGTCTACATTCTGGAATTTTACTAGTTTTGAAACTATAGGGCAAATTTGGTAAATCTTACTTTTAAGGCCACACAGCAACCATGTATCCTACATTAACATGTATATCAATTGATACAGCAAGAAAACTATATAACTACTATGTAAACTTTTCAAAATATAAAAACTACAATAATTTTAATTTTAAGAAATGTATAAAATTTAATGCAATTTGTATAATGGTGGCAATTGTAGTAATACATAGTAGTTTTTGCAGTTAGGTTAGGTTAAATTTATTAGTAACTCTTACTTTTAGGGCTGATAACACTGGTCAACAAAGATTTTTCATCAGAGTAAAATTTGTAGTGGCTGGATAGCATTTTTCACGCTGATTCCAAAACTGCATTCAGATTTTTTCTAGCATGTATAGTTTTCAAGATGAAGGTATATATATAACTACACAGATTTAACCATTTTAAATAGGCAAAATACTAATATTTCAACATTTGATTGTGTTTATTTTATTGTTTTTTTAGTTTATTCATCTTATTTATTTCAATTATCTTAAATATACATCTTATGTATTTCAGGTGTGAGCTTTTACGTCTAGCAGCATTGTGATTCAGGCAACAATGCCGTGCTTTGTGTGTCAAAAGATCAGTCCAGTCCAAGAACTTGTTGTGTCAAGTTGGTGTACATTTTTTTTTAATTTATAGTTTGCTCAGGTCAGTCAACATGCCTCGACAATGTAAGAATGACCCCGACAAGTTCTGTTTCATATGCAGCCAGTTGACAACTAAAACACAGCAACGAAGTATTACAACCGACATTAAGAAAATATACAAGCTATACTTTGGTTGCCATCTAGGTGACCAAGATAAACCATGGGTGCCACATCAAATCTGTTCTGGCTGTTCAAATGGATTACGTGATTGGCTTAACAAAAAGAAAGCTTCAATGCCATTTGCCATACCCATGATATGGAGGGAGCCGAGAGATCATCATGAAGACTGTTATTTTTGTAGTGTGAACTTAATGGGGTTTTCTGCCAAGAACAAACACCAGATTGTATATCCAAACTTGGATTCAGCACGTAGACCAGTAAAACATGATGAAACATTGCCCATTCCAATTCCCCCAAGTGATAGGCTAGATTCTATCATAGATGACATGGAAAGTGATGAAGGTGCAACTGGCATTTCTGGACCATCTACAAAACCAGAGTACACTTTTGAAGGTAGACATTTAGAGCCTAAAAAGTTAACCCAAGGACAGTTGAATGATCTTGTTAGAGACTTATCGCTGTCTAAAGAGAAATCAGAGCTTCTCGCCTCAAGACTAAAGGAGAACAATTTACTTGAGAACAATGTTCGTATTAGTTACTACCAAAAGCGGAATTTTGAATTAACAGCATTCTTTTCAGTAGACGGTCCTCTCTGTTATTGCCATGATATCAATGGACTATTTACAGCCATATCTCAGACATATGTGGCATCTGAGTGGCGCCTCTTTATTGATTCGTCGCAGAGAAGCCTGAAAGCAGTTCTTTTGCATAATGGTAATATAATGCCATCCATCCCCATTGCCCATTCCGTCCATCTAAAAGAGACATATGACAATATGGATATACTACTTAAGGCAATCAAATACGACAGTCATCAATAGAATATTTGTGGAGATCTAAAAGTTATAGGAATGCTTATGGGTATGCAGTCAAGATTCACAAAATTTTGTTGTTTCCTTTGCCTGTGGGACAGTCGCGCCACTATAGAACATTACACCAAAAGTGACTGGCCACTTAGGTATATATATGTCCCAGGGATAAGCAATGTCCAGTCTGTCCCTTTAGTGGATCCCCAAGAGATCTATCTGCCACCTCTTCACATTAAACTTGGTTTAATGAAGAATTTTGTTAAAGCAATGTGTAAAGTCAATTCTGAAAGGTTCCAATACCTTTCAAGGAAATTTCCGAAGGTTACTGCAGCAAAATTGAAGGAAGGAATTTTTGTTGGGCCACAAATAAGGGAGGTTTTGAATGACACTGAATTTGAAAAAGTCCTAAGTCTGCTGGAATTGAAGGCTTGGCTGGCGTTGAAATGGATATGTGAAAACTTTCTTGGAAGCAACAAGTCACCTGCGTATAAGGATGGAGTCAAGAACCTCCTTGATGCCTTCAAAGAAATGGAGTGTCGAATGTCGTTAAAAATTCACTTCCTGCATTCCCACTTAGATTTCTTTCCTGAAAACCTTGGTGCAGTGAGTGACGAGCAAGGAGAGCGCTTCCATCAAGATATTCAGATGATGGAGAAGCGCTACCAAGGATATTGGAATGAAAGCATGATGGCGGACCATTGTTGGATGCTGTATTGTGACAATCCAGGCCAAATTTACAAAAGGAAATCACACTCACAGCGCTTTTAATAAAATAATGTATATATTCTTTATTTATAAGTACATTGAATAAGGTATATGATGTATTTGTTGTTTAGCATTCCTAAGTGTGATCTATACATCCATAAATTTTCTTATAGCAATATCAAAAACTTAAAAATATCAAAACCAGTGTATCTATATAACTATACGTGCTAGAAACAAAATAAAACCAGATTCGGAATCAGCGCGAAAAATGCATTAAGAAAAGTATGATCATGTTTGTGATGAGAAAAAAGTTTCATTTTGTTGGCCAGTGTTATCACTGAACTCGCGACGCCCCTTAGCTGCATAATTACCCTGCAGTTAAAACTCGAGCGCGTGAGTGTGATGAAATCCTCGCGCGACGAAGTTGTAAAATTTCAGTAGATTTTGTAGTCTGGACTCTGGATAATTACTAACCTAACCTAGCTATTATGAACTCTGCCTGGATTGTCGAATTTCGGCCTACTTTCCAGTCTATCCACAGAAACAGTTGGCCTACTAGTAGCTACTTCCAAGTGTTTTTCGATACATACTTTAAATATTGGTGTAAAAAACGCTTCTTTAAAAATCGACATAATCCTTCAATGGTTAATTTGGCTAATTTGGATTAACCTGACGCCCCTCGATTTTGAAAACCTGATAAGTGTTGGCACGATCCAACCGATTCTGAAGTTACATCACAAAAAATTCCTTAAATCCTGTTTACTCCAAACAGCTGATTGTAATTGTATGTTGGTTGGTTATTCCATAGACAAAGGAATACAAAAGGATATGAAACAGCAACAGACAGGCTGGTCCCGACGAAGCTGTCTGTTCAAGTAGGAAGGTTAAAAAATGTAAGAATATTTAAAGACAAGTGAAAGTGTTAAAGCAAAGAGAAGAGGTTGAAAGGAAGGAAAGAGATTTAAAGATAAAGTGAAAATTTTAACGTAAAATGGAGGAAATCCGAGTGAAAATTCTACAATACTTCTAGGTGCTAACAAATGCTTCCAAATGGAGGTTTAAGGCAAGATAAGCATTTAGTCTCTTTTTAAAGTTTTCGATTGAATTACTATGAAATACGCTGGCATCATTCCATACATTAACTATACGAATGAAGGAAAAATGTTTAGCATCATTAGAATTAAAATATTTATCCACTAATTTGAGACCATTACCGCGAGTTCTATCTGCATTTCTGAAGGTGAAATAGTTTTCGGCATCGACATTATCAAAGCCTTTAATTATTTTAAACACCTGAATTAAATCTCCTCTAATACGCCTTTTCACAAGTGAGAATAAATTTAACGTTTCTAAACGGGCGATGTCATTGATATAAAGAATAAAAAGAACTGGTCCCACAACTGATCCCTGAGGTTGCTAGTTACGCTTTTCCAGTTATACGCTTGCCATTAATTACCACTCTGTTTACGTCCACATAAGCCAGTTTTTAATTCATTTAAGAACATTACCATCAATTCCGTAAAAATGAAATTTAGCTAATAATCTCCGATGCGGCACTTTATCAAACACCTTTTGAAAATCGAAATTAATATCTACTGTACTGTTTTACTCCCGTCATATATATAGTATTTATAATATCATTAAAGAAATCGAGCAGATTAGTAAGAGAAGAACGATTAAGTCGAAAGCAGTGTTGAGAATCTTTGATTAATTTATTAATTTCTAAGTGATTAAGTATTTTGTCTCAAACGATCGTCTCCAAAAGCTAACGAACGACTGAAGTCAGACTAATGGGATGATAATTTCCGGAAGCGATTTGTCCCCCCCCCCCTCGCTGTTTTAAATATTGACGTAATGTTTGCAGATTTCCAGTCGAACGGAACTTCTCCAGACTAACAATTTATTATTATTATTATTATTATTATTAATAAATATATATGTGAATGTGAGAGAAGAGAGTTTGCGAAGGCAACCACAAGTCATATAAATGTGAGGTGGCTGAGGCTTTACCTGTTGAGGAGAGAAAGGACAGGGTAACTAAGTCCACAGAATATTTTAAATGTTTTTTGAAAGGTTACAGAGCAAGGCTTTGTAAGTTTAAAATTTTGTGCAAAAAATACCATGGCCGGCATCAGCCATTATTGTGAAAAAACACTCCTAGTAGGCCTATCCCAGAAGTAGAGACATCAGTGGCACATGCCACTGCTATGAAAGGGAGTAAAAGTAAAGTGGGGGATTATTGCAAACAGCTGCAGCATTATTAATTGGGAATGATGGAGAAGCTATTGTAAAAGTGTTGTTTGATAGTGGTAGCCAGTGTGGCTTTATTAAGACCAGAATTTCCAGAAAACTGAAGTTTAAAGAAATTAAGAGGAAAAATTCAAGAATTTCTGGGTTTGGGGGTTCAGTTCAAAACCGAACCAAAGTTAAGAAGGTAGAAGTTCTGGTTAAGGGGTTGTTACCACAAAGTCCCACTATCAAGGTCCAAGCTGTAGAGATTGAGGAACTTTGTGCTCCAGTCACTACTTGTTTAGATATGGCATGTGTCCAAGAATTGTAAGTTAAAAGGAATTAATTTGAGCAATAATAAGTTTGAAGGAACAGAAGATATTAGTCTTTTGACTGGAGCTAACTATTATTGGAACTTCATCACTGGTAACATTGAACTGGTCCTTCAGAGCTTGGCCGTTTAGGGCTCAGCTGGGATTCTGAACCCAATAAAAAATAAAATAAAAATAACAGTGTTGGTCTATGATTGTACAATGTACATGTAGTGGCAAGTGTGTTGTGGGTTAGTTGTCGCTGCTGCAATGAGTTGTCTTCCTTCATGTTTAAATGTTCCCTAACTTTCAGTATTTTTGTTTCTGTGTGCAGGTGTTCTATTGGTGTTGTTTGAGTACATCCTGTAATGATACGAAGTACGTTGTTTTGTATTGTCTGTAAGGTGTTTATTTGTGTGATTGAGATAATGAATGCCCAGCATGGGCTAGCATAGTCCATAACTGAGCAAATATATTTTTTGTATATGAGTGTTGTTGTTTCCTGCTGGTGTCCAAAGTTTGTGCCTGTTACTACCGTAAGTGTGTTAAGTCTTGACGTGCATTTGTTTTTAATGTCTTGAATGTGGTTTACAAACGATAATGATGCGTTGTATGTGACCCTAAGTATTTTGGTCCGTGACCACAGTGTAAGCTGTGGAGTTATCTAGTGTTCTTTTGTGCTGCTTGTTAGCAAGGTGATAGTTGATTTTGTGGGCGCTACTTTGAGTCTATTGTGTGTGAGCCAGTCTTGTATACTGTTTATGCATGTTTGTAGGTTATTTGTAGCGATGTCGATGTTCTTGTGGGTGGATGTTAGAGTGATGTCATCTACATATGATGATAAAATAAGCTTGTTATCTATGGTTGTTGGAATGTCATGCATGTATACGTTGAAGAGTGTTGGTGAGAGAAAAGAGCCTTGAGGGGCCCCGTTCGGGAAAAGCTTGCCTTTGGATGACTTGCCATTAAATGTGACATGTGAGTATCTTCCTGGGAGATAGTTGCTCAGCCACCTTTTGGTGTTATTGTGCATGTTTGTGTTGAGTATTTTATGAGAGGGAAGCGTGGGATAGCATCAAATGCTTTACTAATGTCTATTGTTGCTAATAGTGTACGTTGAGCTGGTCGTCTGGAGTTGATGCCATCCATGATGTGCTGCGTGAAGTTAGTGAGTAATGTCGTGGCTGAGTGGTGAGGTCTGAATCCATGTTGAGTAGGCGATTGTGGTATGTGTGGGTTGGTGATTTGTAAGATTAGTTTTTCTGTTACTTTGGAAGGTGTGTATAGTAAAGTAATGGGTCTATAGGAAGCTGGTTTTGTTGGATTTTTGTTTGGTTTGAGTAGTGAAATAATTTTACCTTGTTTCCATATGTCAGGAATAATACAGTATTAGTATGAATATGTGCTGATGTTTGTGAGAGCTAGTATTCCCTGTGGGCCCAAGTGTTTAAGGTGTATGTTAGCTATGTTGTCTGGTCCAGTAGCCTTCGAATTCTTAATGTTTTTCATGATCTTCGTGGTCTGGTCTGTATTGAAGGGTGTAATGGTCGTGTCGAGTCTGTAGGTTTTCTTGTGTCTGGCTGTTTGTCTGTCTGCGTGTTTCTGGTTGTTGTCTCTGTTTAAGTGACTTATCTTTGCGTAGTGATTAACTAGAATGTTAGCTTGTTGTGTACATGTTGGGATATTATTTTTGGCTGCGACAGATAGCTGCGCGTGAGGTGTGAATGCCGCTGTTAGAGTGGGTAATGCTGTTTATATTCTTGTATAGCCTGGATGTATCTGTGGAGTGGTTTAGTGTTGTTATGTTAGAAAATCTAGAAGAGGAAGAACCATTGTTGTCCCAAGGCGATACGATGACTAAGCTGATTGATGCAGCATTGCTTGTATATATATTAAGTTAAGGTGTATATATATCCATCTCATAATTGTAAGGTTAGTGAAAAATTAACTTAATTTAGAGCTAGCATTTTTTAGCTCTTGTGGCATCATTGTTTGGTCACACTGTTGGCATCATTTTGGGACGCTGCGCGTCTTTTCTACTCGTTTGTGGAAGGTCGTACGTAAAGGTGTGGTCTGATAGAGAGCTCTCTTGCAATTCAGTTTGGCTGTTTAGATACATGATTGTTGCATCGTGCAATAGTCCAGGTTGCGTTGTTGTTGCAAGGTTCAGAAAGAAGACCACAAATAGTACCCTTTTTGTTTACTTTAAGTTCATGTAATTAAGGTCTAAGGTAGGCCCGCATCGAGTCAGCAACCCTGAGGTTACCCTGAGGTAGGACCTAATAGGATCTCAAATCCGTAAGTTTTAATTTAGCTTAACTTGGGCTTTAGGTAGAACTTGCCCTTTAGAATTTGGCCGTTCACGGCTCAGCTGGGATTTTGAACCCGACAAATAAATAAAATAACATGGTCCTTCAGAACCGGATTCTACCCCAAGACTGAGTCAGTGACTATTTTTCGGCAAAGTTCTGATTGTGCAAATTGTATCCCAAGTTAGGCCTAGACGGGTTGAGTATTATTGAGTTAAGGTCCCAGGGTAAAAAGTTTGGTCGCCCAATTGCGAAACTTGGCCAGTCGTCTGTCGTTTTTGGCCTACATTTTTTCCGGTTTGGTTAATTTTGGGTTATTATTGAAAGTTTGGTCGCCCAATTGCGAAACTTGGCCAGTCGTCTGTCGTTTTTGGCCTACATTTTTTCCGGTTTGGTTAATTTTGGGTTATTATTGAAAGTTTGGTCGCCCAATTGCGAAACTTGGCCAGTCGTCTGTCGTTTTTGGCCTACATTGTTTCCGGTTTGGTTAATTTTGGGTTATTATTGAATTAAGGTCCCAGGGTAAAGTTTGGTCGTCCAATTGCGAAACTTGGCCAGTCGTCTGTCGTTTTTGGCCTACATTTTTTCCGGTTTGGTTAATTTTGGGTCATTATTGAATTAAGGTCCTGGGGTGGAAATTTGGTATTCCATACTGGTGTTTGGTTAGTACCCCACCCAGCAATTCAGTTTATTGAAAGTAAATTTGCGTTTGATCAGTTTGGTTAAGTATTTCTGCCAATTCAGCTCATTTGGTATTGAGCCAAGGGTTGTTTACATTGAAGATGAGTGCATCTGAATTGAACAAATTTATAAAAAGGAGAAGCGCCTACAAAGGTCTAATTACAAAGGTCATTGCCACTATAGATTCTGCCATAGAGCAAGAGGATTTACGCTTAGTGACTGCGCAGCTTTCCATATTAGAAACTAAAAAGGTTGCTCTAAGTGAGGTAAATGTTAAAATTGAGGCTCTTATAGAAGAGGATGAAATAGAAAATAACATAATTTACTTTGAAGAGATTATTGATGATATGATTAACGTAGGCCTCCGAGCAAAAGAGTTTAGCAGCTCAGTACAGTTAGAGACCAGGTCTAATAATGAACACAACACTCAACAAATGATGCTTGTGAAGTTAAGGTTAACAGATCTGTAGTTCAATTACCGAGGCTTGTACTCAAAACATTTTCTGGGAGTATTCAGGAATGGCAAGGATGGGCAGACAGTTTTCAATCAGCAGTTCATTCTAGTCAAATGTTAAGTGCCGTGGAGAAGTTTAATTATTTGCGGTCCCTCTTGGAAGGGGAGGCAGCAAAGACTATAGCAGGATTAGCATTAACAGAGGCTAATTATAATGTGGCTTGGGATATATTAAAGAAACGGTTTGGTAAGCCAGAGATCTTAATTAAAAGCCACCTCCGTGCACTTTTAGCTATACCTCCTGTTAATAATCCTAATAGTGTCAAGGAGTTATGGCAGTTATATGATGAATTTGAAATTAGAACTAGGTCCCTGGACAACTTGGGTGTAGGAATGGAAAAGTATGGTATAATGTTGGTTCCTACACTGGAGTCTAAATTGCCTAGCTCAATTTTGCTTTAATTAAGTAGGGGACACTCTGCAGAACATGTGTACATCTTCCTTCAGCAGATGTTAAGTCTTTTAGGCACAGAATTAGCAAGACGAGAGGGAGTTGAGTTTGCACAGTGGGATGGTAAACAAGGGGACAAAGGCAGGCACAGCACCAAAGTTTCCACAAAAAGGAATAGCCCAGGTACAGTGTCAGCTCTACATGCCTCCTCTGAGAATAAATTAAAGGGAATCAAGGAATGCATATTTTGCGAAGGCAACCACAAGTCATATAAATGTGAAGTGGCTGAGGCCTTACCCTTTGAGGAGAGAAAGGACAGGGTAACTAAGTCCACAGCATGTTTTAAATGTTTTTTGAAAGGTCATAGAGAAAGGTTTTGTAAGTTTAAAATTTTGTGCAAAAAATGTCATGGTAGGCATCAGCCATTATTGTGTGAAAACACTCTTAGTAGGCCTACCCCAGAAGTAGAGACATCAGTGGCACATGCCACTGCTATGCAAGGGAGTAAAAGTAAAGGGGGATTATTGCAAACAACTGCAGCCTTATTAATTGGGAATGAGGGAGAAGCTACTGTAAGAGTGTTGTTTGATAGTGGTAGCCAGTGTAGTTTTATTAAGACTAGAATTTCCAGAAAATTGAAGTTTAAAGAACTTAAGAGGGAAAATTTAAGAATTTCTGGGTTTGGGGTTCCGTTCAAAACCGAACCAAATTTAAGAAGGTAGAAGTTCTGGTTAAAGGGTTGTTACCGCAAAGTCCCACTATCAAGGTCCAAGCTGTAGAGATTGAGGAACTTTGTGCTCCAGTCACTACTTGTTTAGATATGGCATGTGTCCAAGAATTGCAAGTTAAAGGAATTAATTTGGGCAATAATAAGTTTGAGGGAAAAGAAGCTATTAGTCTTTGATTGGAGCTGACTATTATTGGGACTTCATCACTGGTATATTGTCCGTACATCTCAAGGCCCGGTAGCTATTGAAAGTAACCTAGGCTGGATGCTACATGGTAGTTATTGCAATGAAATGGAAGTTAAGGCTCTTTTTGTTAAGATTGAGGAGAACAGCCATGGTCTGGAAAGGCATTTGAAAGCGTTTTGGGAACTTGAATCTATTGGTATAAAGGACAACCAGGCAAGTACAGTGAACAATGATGTTTTTAGAGCAATTTGAAAAAGGGATTGGGTTTAGAGATGGTTGCTATGAAGTTGGCCTACCATGGAAGGATTCTTGCAAACCCGGTTCAAACCTTCAGCTAGCTAATCGGAGGTTGGAGACTTCATTGTACAGGCTAAGAAAAATGAGGAGTTGTTAATTGAATACGATGAGGCCATCCTAAGTTATGTAAGGGAGGGCTATGCTGAAAGGGTGCAAGGTGAGCTGGTGAGCCAGGAGGCACATTATCTGCCACACCATGCAGTGGTACGGCGAGACAAAACTACCACCAAACTGAGGGTAGTTTTTGATGGCTCAGCCAAGGACAAAGGTGGTGTATCCTTGAATGACTGTTTGGATGCTGGGCCAAATTTAAATGCAGATTTATTTTCCTTGTTACTGAGATTCAGGTTTGGTAGAGTAGCATTGACTGCAGATGTGCAGCAAGCCTTTTTGCGGATAAAGTTAAAACCAGAGGACAGAGATGCAGTAAGGTATCTGTGGGTGGATACGAAAGACTTGTTGGAAAATGAACCTAGGTTCAAGCATATAGAATGAAGTCAGTGTTGTTTGGCCTCAGCTCTAGTCCATTTCTGTTGGCAGCTACTATGCAGTACCATTTTAAGAATATTCTGAAGTCTATCCTAACACTATTGAACACATAAGGAAAAATTTTTATGTTGATGATTTGCTATGTTCCGTGGATAATACAGAAATGGCTAAACAGATATTCATGGAGGCTAGAGCTATAATGAGGGAGGTTGGCATGGAGCTCAGAAAATGGCAGACCAATCATTCGCAATTACAAGAGTTTATGAGTCATTCCTCTGTAGTACCTGATACAGCAGAAAGTATTGAGGATTCTGGTATTAAGGAGTTGTGGGCAATAGACGCAAAGGTGCTAGGCATCGTTTGGCAGCAAGATGATGATTTGTTTACCTTCAATGGGAAATCTTTAGTAGAGCTGGCTGAGAATGAGACAAGGTGGACAAAACGTACAGCTCTTAGTTTGGCTTCGAAGGTCTTTGATCCTCTTGGATTCCTGGCTCCATTTGTGATAAAGTCAAAAATTTGGTTTCAGAGCCTCTGGGAAATTGGACTTGGTTGGGACCAAGAGTTACCTGATCATATGGTGGTAAGGTGGAAATATTGGTTCAAAGAATTGGCACATCTTGGAGACATTGAAATCCCAAGATGGTACTTTGGAGAGTTGAACAATAGTCCAGACAATTTGGAGCTGCACATCTTTTGTGATGCAAGTGAGGAAGCCTATGCAACTTGTATTTATATAAGAGGCGCATTGCAAGAGGAAGTAAGTTGCAGGTTGGTTGCTGCAAAGAGTAGAGTAGCACCTTTGAAAAGGCTTTCTGTTCCAAGGTTGGAATTGATGGGTGCCGTTATTGCTAGTCGGCTTGCAATTACAGTGCGAAAGTCTTTGGCCCTCTATGAAATTCCAAGCTATTATTGGACAGACTCCACTATAGTTTGGCACTGGTTAAGAAGTCAGGCAAGGAAATGGAAACCATTTGTTGCCAATAGGGTGGAGGAAATTCAAGCGCACACAGATCCAAGCAATGGAAGCATTGTCCAGGCATCCAAAACCCCGCTGATTTACCAACACGAGGAATTTCGGTGAAAGATCTTTCACAATCAAGTTTGTGGTGGAATGGGCCAGAGTGGCTAAAACTTGGAAGTGAAACTGGCCTTCTAATCAGCCTATTGTAGGAGAATGCCAGGCTGAAGAAGCATGGGTGAGTGAGGTGAGAAAATGCGCTGTGAACAGTTGTCAAGTTATGCAGCAGGACCCCATATTGAGGCTTGAGGACATTAGCAGTCTGAAAAGATTGTTAAGAGTGACAGCATGGATATATAGATTTACCAACAACATTAAGGGAGAAACAAGAAGGGAAGGAATTCTGAACAGTAATGAGATTCAGCAAGCCAGGAAATACTGGGTGGTATATGCGCAGAAGGAAAAATGTGGTGAAGAGCGGGAATTGCTCACCAGCCATCCATTACAGGTTCTACCAACACATTCTGCGCTCAAGGGTTTGGATGTGTTTTTGGATCAGGATTTATTGAGAGTAGGAGGTAGACTACAGTTTTCTGGGCTTCCAGAGGAGAAAAGACATCCAATTTTGCTACCTTCTGGGGAGCACTTTGTGGACCTTTTGATCCTGGATACTCATCATAAGCTGTTACATGCTGGAGTTAGAGAAGTGATAATAGAGATTAGACAACAATTTTGGATTCCCAAAATTAGACAAGTAGTGAAAAAGGTCTTGCATAAATGTGTGGTTTGCAAGCGTTGGAGTGCAAAGCCTTATTATGAAAAGGTGGCTCCACTTCCAAGAGAACGGTGTGTCTATACTGCCCCATTTGATGTAGTGGGAGTAGACTTTGCAGGGCCAGTCTATGTGTATGAGCGAGGGGAGTCTAACAAAGGTTATATATGTCTTTTCACCTGTGCTACCACCAGAGCAATCCATTTGGAGTTGGTAAGCAACTTAAGTAGTGATGTATTTCTTTTGGCCTTTAAAAGGTTTGTGAACAGAAGGGGTTTCCCAAATAAAATCATATCGGATAATGCAAAAACCTTCAAAAAGGCTGCAAAGGAACTCCAAGAAATTTGGTCCTTGCTAAAAGAGGAAGGATTCCAATCCTACTTTTCACACCAAGGGGTACAGTGGGAGTTTATTGTTGAGAGAGCACCATGGTGGGGGGATTTTGGGAAAGGCTAGTGAGAAGTGTAAAGTGTCCATTAAAGAAACTTTTAGCTAATGCTCATTTGAGCAAAGAAGAATTCTCTACTGTTTTATGTGAAGTAGAAGCAATGGTGAACAGTAGCCTATCACTTTTGTTTACAACAGTAGGCAGGATGCAGAGCCATTGACACCAAATCATTTTCTTTGTGGTAAACGATTAACATCAAACCCCAGTGTGCCAGAAGACTTGCAGCCTATCCAGAGCACTCAAGGAGAGTTAACCAGACGGTTCAGGTACCTTGAAGAGCTACAAGATCAGTTATGGAAGAGGTGGCAGATGGAATACTTGCCAGAACTCAATTATTACCCATCAGGCAAGGTAAAGGGCTCCAATGCAAATTGTATCAAGGTGGGAGAAGTGGTAATGATTGGGAATGAAAGACCAAGGCAATGCTGGAAGCTTGGCATAATTGAAGAGTTGTTTGTTGGCAAAGACAATTTAGTTAGGTCTGCACTGGTAAAGACTTCAGGAGGAAAGTTAGAGAGACCTATACAAAAACTCTATGCTTTAGAAATCAGCAAAAACACAGATAGTCAAGATGAAACATTTGAGTTACAGCCTCATGAAGAAGGCTTGGCTAACCTTGCAGAAGGTAATGACAACAATGCCTCTTCGGTAGGGAGTGTTAGAAAATCTAGAAGAGGAAGAACCATTGTTGTCCCAAGGCGATACGATGACTAAGCTGATTGATGCAGCATTGCTTGTATATATATTAAGTTAAGGTGTATATATATCCATCTCATAATTGTAAGGTTAGTGAAAAATTAACTTAATTTAGAGCTAGCATTTTTTAGCTCTTGTGGCATCATTGTTTGGTCACACTGTTGGCATCATTTTGGGACGCTGCGCGTCTTTTCTACTCGTTTGTGGAAGGTCGTACGTAAAGGTGTGGTCTGATAGAGAGCTCTCTTGCAATTCAGTTTGGTTGTTTAGATACATGATTGTTGCATCGTGCAATAGTCCAGGTTGCGTTGTTGTTGCAAGGTTCAGAAAGAAGACCACAAATAGTACCCTTTTTGTTTACTTTAAGTTCATGTAATTAAGGTCTAAGGTAAGCCCGCATCGAGTCAGCAACCCTGAGGTTACCCTGAGGTAGGACCTAATAGGATCTCAAATCCGTAAGTTTTAATTTAGCTTAACTTGGGCTTTAGGTAGAACTTGCCCTTTAGAATTTGGCCGTTCACGGCTCAGCTGGGATTTTGAACCCGACAAATAAATAAAATAACATGTTATGAATTCCCTGAATGTTTCTGTTTGTTTTTCTTTAAGTTTGTTGTATCTGCTGTTTTATAGCTTGTGTGTGTGGTGTTTCTGTGTAGTAGAATTCATCGAGGTAGTAGAATATATCATAACTGGTAGAACAGTTTCTATGCGATGTTCCTTACGGAAAAGCATCGTACATGTATATGTAGTACTGCATTTCAGGTGAAAAATATTTTACTTCTACTGGTTGGTCAACCTTTGGAAGAAATGAAACAGGGTCCCTGATAGGACGATCCATAATCTGTAGCTCCTGAAATCCAGTACAATATACAAAGCTTACCTGTATCTAGATCTAGTAAAACCACTCTTGTACAAAATTTCAGTCTTTTGTGAAATCGAAGAAAAGTCAGTCAGTCCATAAACTTACAATTTTGAGCTTCGCATTCAAAGCTAGTGGGTCAAAAGTCGTGAAGTACTCTAAATCAAATTGATTTGCGAGTTTAAAGTAAATGTTAAGGTCTCGTTGGCTTAATATTTCTCTTAAAAATCTGTTGTATGAAATTATTTACATGTAATTCGAACGTGAACGAACTAGATACAGGTAGGCTTTGCTATATACGGTTCCAGACCAATTGCTTTCATCAATCTTCAGTTGCATACAACAAAATAGCTGGATAAAGTAGTGAATTTTGTGTTTTTAAAGCATGATTTTTAGTTTTCAATTAACGAGTGACTTTGGTTTTCAAATGGATGCTAGTTAAAGGTCTTAGCTTATGTTACTGATTATGCCATTTTAATTACCTACGTTTAAATATACCAAAGAGGCCCAAAATGGAGGCAGCACATTATAGGAGGTATAATTATTAAAGATAAAGTACAGTAGGAGCTTCAAATTGTAAACGACGCAACATCAACAGAAAAAAAGGCTTTCCTTCACAAAAAACCAAAGACCAAACCAAAGAGACAAATGGGAAATGTATTTTGGTTCGACGAAATCGAAAAGTTATCATCAATATTATTATTATTGAGAACTTGTATATAATTGTAATAGTAATATCCTTCCGGATTACTATGTTTTATCAGGGTGGCGTAGTATCGCGATACATTTTCTGTATCTCGTATCGCGATACATTTTCTGTATCTCGTATCGTATCGCGATACATTTTCTGTATCTCGTATCATATCGCGATACATTTTCTATTATTTGTATCGTATCGAAAGGTACGATACAAATAAGTGTCAGTAACGCGATACTTTATCATAGACTTAGTCAGTGATCTTTCCCCAGAATATCTGATGAATTGTTTGAGATCACTGTAAAATTCAATAAAAATAGAAAGTAATTCAGTTGTTTCATAATATATATATGTGTGTGTGTGTGTATGTGAATATATCACGAAAGCGCTCGGACTTCGTGTTTCCTTTTCCCTGTAGTTCTTTGCTTATTAGAAAGATCACGTGTTGCTTTGTGATTTCTTTGCATATATATATATTATATATATATGACATATGAAACAACTGAATTACTTCATATATTCAGTTATTCATATATCTAGTATCGTAACGCGATACATTTTTGCCAATGTATCTAGTATCGTATCGCGTTACTTTTTTTGGCCCCGATACACCACCCTGTGTTTTATAGGAAATGATACGGTGAAAGGAAATGAGCATTTCACATCCAAAAGTTTTAGAAATGATAAGAGGGGAAAAACACTGTAAATGGCAGGGGAAGAGTCGGGGAGGGATCTGCGTTTGGAATAGATGTTGATGCCGTGCAACTGCCATACCCTTCATTTGTCACACCTCCAGACCTGCGTCATACCAGTTTGCCTAACCTAGGACAGGAGAGACGTTTTGCATAGGCTGTATCCTGCCCAGATACATGTTTGATATATATACTCGTATATATACATGTCCAACTAGTATTCGAACCCAGTCCCTCTTGAGCAGAAGTCGAGGGCGCTGACCATCACGCTAAGGCAAGGAAAAGTTAGCACAACGTAGCATATGCTCTTCTTTCAACAACCTAGGGAACACAACGCTTTCACGTCAATGGGTGGTTTCTGTACTGACCCCACTGCACTCGAAGTAATGGCAGTTTTTCTTTCAAGCCTCTAGTGTAACACTAGGAATCCAGAGATGGAATATCATGCGTGAACGGCACGATTTTGCATAATGCAAAAAAATGCACTTCTTGAGTAGAAGGCGAGAACAATAACCATCACGCTATGCAAAATCGTATACTAATGCATGATTGTATTCCATTTATGACATATCTGTTGCTACGAATTAAATATTAACACAGCAGTAATCATGAACATCTTCGAAATGAAAGCAGGTGTCAGCATTTCCAGTTTGAAGACAATGAGGTTCCTTTTTACGCAGAAGTTGAGCTTCAGTAACATTGTGTCTCTTTGTGCAAAGATTATATTATCAATTAACTTTTGTGCTTTATAAGATATAAAACGAGCACATTTTGGCAAAGTTAAATTTTGGTGCAAACGCTACACCCTGACAACCTCTGCTCTGCAGCTGACGAGGAAGCTTCTAATAGTGGCTGTATCCGCCAGCGCGGGACACGTCATTGCGAAGAAGAGGCGACGTCAAACCGAAACATCAACGCGCTGGTGGCCAAACTTCCTCATATCTCCGTGCAGCGGGCTGTCTACGGTTGGCCAGACTGGCAGTCGACGGCCTGTTGCGTGGCACGGTCAGAGTGCCGATCGGCTCCCGGGGCCAGACCTATACCAGCCGGTGCCGTATTAAGGAATTTTGGGCCCTGGGGCCAAAATATTCTTGGGGTCCCTCAACAAGATAAATCTTCGAGTCATGTAAATTAATAAAACCATTTATTTCTAAATCAAATAATGCAAGTTTTACACAAATACCAAGCGGCTACAATTACACCAAACCAATTACACAACTACAAGTCCATTACTAATCTACCAAAGTTGGTCACAAAATCATCCACCACCAGTATACAAAAGTTTTTTGAGCTGCTTCATATCACTAAATTTTCCAATCACAAGCTCAGTATTTAAATTCTGCAAAATATTCTTTTCTATGCATAACAATGACAGACTTTGCAATTTCTTTTAGGTTAGCATTTGACGTTTAACATTTTTAATCATGCTCAAATGAGAAAAAGAACGCTCCGCAGTTGCATTTGACATCATCAAACAAATAAATACGATAAGCAATGAAAGCATTTGGGAAAATCACTCAATTTGTGAATTTCCTGTACAGTAGTACTCCGAATGGGCGAGTGTCAGCTAAAACGTTTTGTTTGACAAACAGTACAAAATGCTGAAACTCAAATGGGAAGCCGTCCTCAAAATCATTTAGGTAATGGACTGGACAGATTTTTTTGTTGCTTCTGATGCTTCCTCTGAAGTTAGTTGAGAGATATTGTTGAGCATTCCAAATTTATCATTGATATAATTAATTTATAAACATCGGCCCCTAAAACAGCTGGGCCCTGGGGCCTGGCCACCCCCTTAATACGCCACTGATACCAGCGTGCTATTTTTTTCATTTATGGGGATCAATTGCGTGCTCCCCGGGCTACTCTTACTCTCCAGCGACATTAAGACTAATCCAGGCCCCACTACAACTTACACATGTCACCATACACAAAGACAGACACAATAGGACCATGAGACACACACAGAAGCATAATATTAACATATTATAGTACAACGTAGATGGCCTCACAAACAAAATAGTGCAGCTTAGGGAATTCGTACACAAACAAAACATTCACATAGCACTTATACAAGAAACAAAACTAAAACGCACACACAAAACACCAACCATCCCTCACTTCACGGCGATCCGTCAAGATCGTACTGGGGGTCACGGGGGTGGACTCATCACTTACATACGTAAAAGCCTTAGCTACACGATACCACCCAAAACATTACAAACACAATCCAAGCAGATAACACGATAGAAATACAGGCAGTTAACATTAAAACACACGCAAAACACACCACCACACTCATCAACATTTACATCCCACCAGATAGTTCATCTCAGGTGCCAGCCAATTACAATCCACAGCTACACGATCTGGCCTCTCTCACTAATGTCATCTTAGGAGGAGACTTCAACGCTAAAAACACTAGTTGGCACCTGCACAACCAAAGCAACACCAGAGACGGCAACATAGCCACACAACTAAACAGCCTCTTCATTCTTAACAATACAGAAGAACACACACAACACATCAAGCAGGATACTGAAACTCCTCCCCAGACATAACGTTCTGTTCCCTCTCACTAGCAACACATACACACTGGAGAACAGAAAAACAACTGTTTTGAAAAAACTATATAGGGCTATGGGTTGATTGCCTGTGCCCTCATCCGCTCAAAATTTCCAGCAGATTTCAGTGGAGGGTTACCGACAAAAGCCCTATGCTTTTTCGTTAGAGAGTTATGAATATGTAGGTGTTTAAAGGACCTTTTTATATTTAAGTGATTACGGTAATTCTAGCGTCGGGATTTGCGCGACGTACAGTATACTAGAATGAAAATAATTTGCCTCACCTTATTTTTGTTGGGTCTTTGTTTGCTTCGATGTAGGGCGTTACGATCATCTTCGGTGTAGGGCCGCCACGATCGAGTTTCGCGACGAATTTACTTAAGGTAATTAATATAGGCAGTCACTATATAAACCCCTGAAGGAATAGGCCTATCCTTTTTAGTCATTAGGTTTTAATTATAAGGAATTCACTCAGAACTAGAGGGGGGACAAAGACATCCTCCCAGTTTAAAGCTTCGCTGTAACATAAACAGCCCTGAGAGCCGTTCCTTGGTTCTGGTGTATTATTTGCCGAACTAGCATTTTTGTTTGGTCTACTCCTTTGGTAGACTAAACAATAAATTGGGTTTTCTTGTTGCTATGGGGCTGATTCATACATACAGGTTCTTTGTACGTATGGCAATTCAATTATTTCATTCCCAATAGGCTATGTCGCCAATCCCGAGGCAATTTTGTATAGATATTTAATTCAATTAATTAATAATTTATATTTAATTATGAAATAAATGTACCACATATGATACCATGTTGTGAGTGCGTATAGTTTTTCCATATACTGGGGGGGGCCGGAGAAAAATTTGTATGTTATAGATCAAATTTTTTGATAAACTGTGTTTTAAACCATGAAATGGATTGAAAAGAATGAAGTAGAAATTTAGGAGAGAGAGGTTACTCAAGACCTATTCAAATATGAAAGTTCAAGAGGCCAACTTCTCAAGTTTAGTTAAAGTTATGTCAATCAGTTTGACTCCCTTTAGGTATAGGAAATTTATGGGATTAAAGTAAAGTTATTAAGCATTTTAACTTTGCTCAGTTTGTGTAAGTTTTATAAGTCACCAGTCTTAATTTTTTCTTGTAAAAGTTTTCTGGCTTTCAAAGCAGTCTTTCTTTGAGGCCTGTCTGGTTTAGTCTGAGTTACATCAGGCACATTGAGAGATTCCTCCCCAATAGTATCCTGATCCATCCTTTGGGGTAATGGTTCTAATTTAGCCCCACACTCCAAAGGATATAGTAATGTGATATCTCTGGTGGTTCACCAGTTGCTGTTTTCAGTTTTACAACCCTGGTAACTTCGTCTTCACCAGTTTTGAGTTCCAAGACTTTTCCCATTGACCAATGTTGTCTTGGTGTCTTGTCATGTATCAACACAATGTCCCCAATTTTGACTGAATCATTCCAACTTTGTTTTGTTAATTGTTTATGTCTTTCTCTAAGACTTGTTAAGTATTCTTCTCTCCATTTTGTTATAAATTGAGTCTTGATTTGTGTCAAATGTTGGTATTTTGTGTTGAGTTCTTTGTGTCCTATTTCCCAATCTGGATCCTCTGTACTGTTATGTTCAGATTCTGGTAACATGTTTACTGTTTCTCCCTTAATTAGGTGGTTTGGTGTGAGAGGTTCTGGCTCATTAATACCATCTCCCACATAAGTTAATGGTCTGTTGTTGACAACATTTTCAATTTCTGACAGAATAGTCATGAGTTCAAAAAGTTGTAGATGTTTTGTCCCAATAGTCTTTTTAAGGCAGTTCTTTACAGTTTGTATGTTTCTTTCCCAAATTGAACCATACCATGGTGTATTAACAGGAATGTACTTCCAGGTTATGTTGTGTTTGGTTAAATGAGTTTGTACTGTTTCACTGTCACAAATCTGATGAATAATTCTTTCACCAGATTTGAAGTATGTGGCATTGTCTGACCATATAGTTTTGGGTACAGAATTGTGTGCACAAAATCGTCTGAAAGCAGCAATAAAAGCTTCTGCTGTCAGATCTTCTACTATGTCTAGACATATGGCACGTGTGGCAGCACAGGTGAAGAGTACAATGTACACTTTGTATTCCTTTGAATCCATTTTGTCTCCAAAACTCACATTTACCGCTCCAGTGTAGTCAATACCCGTGGTTTCAAATGGCCGAGTAAATGTTACTCGTTCCACAGGTAGGTCTGGAGGGCTTGGGGTCTTAAAGGGTCGTGAATGGATACGTTTACAAGGAATGCATGTGTTTAAAATTTTCTTTGTTTCAGTTCTACCCTTTGGTAGCCAGTAAGTTTTTCTCAGCTCTGTCAGGGTTTGTGGGACTCCCATGTGGTGTATTTTGTTGTGGGTATCCCTGATGATGAGTTTTGTGAAGTGATTTCTCCTTGGAAGAAGAATTGGGTGCTTAGAGTTGTAAGTCAAAGTTGACTTGTTAAGCCTTCCTTTACACCTTATCAGACCCTCTGTATCCAGGTACAGATTTAGATCCATGACAAGTGAAGGAATACCTTTGTTTAATGTGCTACTGGACCTAAGATACTTCAACTCCTTGTCAAATTCTGAAGCTTGTATCTGTTTGAGCCAGTATTTTGTTGCAGTTTCTGTTAAGTTAGAAAAGGCTTTCTGAGGACAGTGTTTGAGAAGGTAGCTATTGACAAACTTGCAGCAATAGACTGTAATTCTCAAGAGTTTGTTAGGTCTGAATAAAGGTGATAGTCAAATATAGGTTTGTCCTCAGTGATCTTTTCAGTTGTTGTAGAGTTGAGTGTGAGGTTAACTACTTTGGCTGGCCAAAGATCCTCACATGTTAGCCATTCGGGCCCTTCATACCAGATTTTATTTGTTTTCAACAGCTTGTAAGAGAGCCCTCTTGTCAAAAAGTCTGCAGGATTCTCTTTTGTTTTTATGTACCTAAATTTGATACCAAGGTTTGTGTTTGCAGTTTTGATTTCTGTTAGTCTGTTTTTCACAAATATGTTTTTGCAAGAAGTTGTTCTGTGTTGGTCACCCATGTTAGACAAATTTGACTGTCTGTTAAGTAAATGTTTGTTATGTCAACTTCTTTATACACTTGTGAAAGAAAGTTTGCTGTTTTAACTCCCAATGAGACAGCTAATAATTCAAGTTGTGGTACAGTTTTCTTTTGGTTTAAGGGTGCCACTTTTGCCTTTGAATAAACCAAGTTACTTTCATTTTCACTTGTTAAATAGGCACAACACCCATAAGCTTGTGTGCTGGCATCTGTAAAAATGTGTAGTGTTTGCGATTTCAATCTGTAGCCAGCACATCTTGGTACGTAGATGTCTTGAACTTTGTTCAAGTCTGTGGCTAATTTTTTCCAATGAAGTTGGTCTTCCACTGAAAGTGGTTCATCCCAATCAATTTTCTTTTTCCATAAGTCTTGCAAAAGGGTTTTGGATCTTATGGTTGCTGGTAAATATAATCCAATGGGGTCGAAAATTTTGGATGATTCTGAAAGCACTTGTCTTTTTGTATCGGCATTTGGATTTAAGTTATAACTCTTTGTGCAAAGAGTGTCATCGTGTTCGGAATTCTGTTTTAAAAACCAAAGCATTCCAAGTGTTTTCGTGTAATTGTTTGGTTCAATGTTCCCATTGTTGTCTTTTGTTATTTGTTCATTTAATTTAGGAGAATTAGAAAGAGTTTGTACTGTATTCAAACCTCCTACCACTTCAGACTAGTCAATACCCGTAGTTTTAGTGGAGTAAATTTACTCCTCCACAGGTAGATCTGGAGGGCTTGGGGCTTTGAATCCTGTACTGTTTTTGTGTTGTTTGGCCTATGGCCAAGGGAGGCCACAAGACCCTTTTTGTTTGGTCTCTGGCCAAAGGAGGCCACAAGACCCTTGTTGTTTGGTCTCTGGCCAAGGAGGCCACAAGACCAATGTTGTTTGGCTGGCCAAGGAGCCACAGCCCTTGATGAATATGTTGGGCTATGGCCAAGGGTAGGCCATCAGCCCTTGATGAATTGTTGGGCTATGGCCAAGGTAGGCCAGCCCTTGATGAATTGTTGGGCTATGGCCAAGGTAGGCCATCAGCCCTTGATGAATTGTTGGGCTATGGCCAAGGTAGGCCATCAGCCCTTTGATGAATTTGTTGGGCTATGGCCAAGGTAGGCCAAGCCCTTTGATGAATTTGTTGGGCTATGGCCAAGGTAGGCCATCAGCCCTTTGATGAATTTGTTGGGCTATGGCCAAGGTAGGCCATCAGCCCTTTGATGAATTTGTTGGGCTATGGCCAAGGTAGGCCATCAGCCCTTTGATGAATTTGTTGGGCTATGGCCAAGGTAGGCCATCAGCCCTTTGATGAATTTGTTGGGCTATGGCCAAGGTAGGCCATCAGCCCTTTGATGAATTTGTTGGGCTATGGCCAAGGTAGGCCATCAGCCCTTTGATGAATTTGTTGGGCTATGGCCAAGGGTAGGCCAGCCCTTTGATGAATTTGTTGGGCTATGGCCAAGGGTAGGCCATCAGCCCTTTGATGAATTTGTTGGGCTATGGCCAAGGTAGGCCATCAGCCCTTTGATGAATTTGTTGGGCTATGGCCAAGGTAGGCCATCAGCCCTTTGATGAATTTGTTGGGCTATGGCCAAGGGTAGGCCAAGCCCTTTGATGATTTGTTGGGCTATGGCCAAGGTAGGCCATCAGCCCTTTGATGAATTTGTTGGGCTATGGCCAAGGTAGGCCATCACCCTTTGATGAATTTGTTGGGCTATGGCCAAGGGTAGGCCATCAGCCCTTTGATGAATTTGTTGGGCTATGGCCAAGGTAGGCCATCAGCCCTTTGATGATTTGTTGGGCTATGGCCAAGGGTAGGCCATCAGCCCTTTGATGAATTTGTTGGGCTATGGCCAAGGTAGGCCATCAGCCCTTTGATGAATTTGTTGGGCTATGGCCAAGGGTAGGCCAAGCCCTTTGATGATTTGTTGGGCTATGGCCAAGGTAGGCCATCAGCCCTTTGATGAATTTGTTGGGCTATGGCCAAGGGTAGGCCATCACCCTTTGATGAATTTGTTGGGCTATGGCCAAGGTAGGCCATCAGCCCTTTGGAGTAGAGTAGTTTGTTTGTACGTGTCACTGTCTAACCATATAATTTTTGGCACAAAATTATGTGCACAGAATCAGAGCGCAGCAATAAAAGCTTTTACTCTCCGATCCTTGGTTATGTTTAGACAGGTTTTTGTGTTTGAGACACATGAAAGAGTAGTGTGTGTGTGTGTGTGTGTGTATCATTCCTCCGAATCCAGTTGGTCTTCAAAACTTGGATTCACCACTCCAATGAAGTTAATACCCGTAGTTATGAATGAGTAAATGTTGTGTATCCTACAGGTAGGTCTGGAAGGTTTTGGGGTTTTGAAGGAATCCAATCTGTTTGCAAGGAATGTATGTGTCTGTTGATGAAATCTGTTGTGATTCTTCCTTTAAAAGAAGAATTGGATGTTTGGAGTCGTATGTATATATTTATATACTGTACCGTACGTGTGTGTGTGTGTGTGTGTGTTTGGTGATGAAATCTGTTGTGATTCTTCTTTTAAAAGAAGAATTGGATGTTTGAAGTCGTATGTATATATTTATATACTGTACCGTACGTATGTGTGTAAATGTGTATTTTGTTATAGGGTTTTATTTTTGGGTTTTGGGTTAGGTTAATCAATTTGGCTGAGTAAAGATCCTCAAACGTTGCATTTGAGGCCCTTATATCAAGCCTTGTCTGTTTTATGCCTATATGTCGAATTGGAATAGGTTGGGCCTATATTGGTCAAATAGGACTTCGAATAGGTAATAGGTTGGGCCTATATGTCAAATAGGACTTAGAATAGGTTGGGCCTATATGTCAAATAGGACTTAGAATAGGTTGGGCCTATATGTCAAATAGGACTTAGAATAGGTTGGGCCTATATGTCAAATAGGACTTCGAATAGGTAATAGGTTGGGCCTATGTCAAATAGGACTTAGAATAGGTTGGGCCTATATGTCAAATAGGACTTCGAATAGGTAATAGGTTGGGCCTATATGTCAAATAGGACTTAGAATAGGTTGGGCCTATATGTCAAATAGGACTTGGAATAGGTTGGAATAGGGTCACGAATAGGTGTTAGGTGGGTGTAGGTTTGAATTCGTGCAATTGCTTTAGGTCTTTGTGATTTACAGTTCGAGTCGAATTTTGTGATGTTACAGTTCGAGTCGAATTTTGTGATGTTACAGTTCGAGTCGAATTTTGTGATGTTACAGTTCGAGTCGAATTTTGTGATGTTACAGTTCGAGTCGAATTTTGTGATGTTACAGTTCTGAGTCGAATTTTGTGATGTTACAGGTCTGAGTCGAATTTTGTGATGTTAATGAGTAAGTTAAATTGCTGAAATAAATTTTATAACCTACACCACAGGTTCAATTATAAATTTAGTGTTTTTAGTTAGGATAGGCCTTGAGTGTAAAGAGTAAGGCCTACTTTAAGAGGTAGGCCCATTATGTAAGGTAAAGTTAGGTGGGCCTACTAAATAGGCCTATTTGTTGGGCCTACCAAGTAGGCTTATGTTTGGGCCTATTATTTTATAGGACCTCAAATGAGTTAAGCCTGTTAAATTAACAAGGCTTTGTTTTTAGTTTGAAGAGTAGGACCTATTAAATAGGTTTAATGTTGTGGGCCTATTATTTTTAGGACCTAAAATAAGTTATGCTTGTTAAATGAACAAGCCTTTGTTTTCGATTAGTGTAAAGGTAAAGGAATCGGTTCCCAGTTGCTTAGGCCACCATATGAAAACTATAGTGGGGTTACGGTTGAAATTAGGGTTAGGCCTACTGAGTTAAGCCTAGCCACTACGTGTGTCAGTGTAAATTTTAGAGGGTTAGTTCCCCTTCACAGGGCCACCACTTGAAAAAACTATATAGGGCTATGGGTTGATTGCCTGTGCCCTCATCCGCTGAAAATTTCCAGCAGATTTCAGTGGAGGGTTACCGACAAAAGCCCTATGCTTTTTCGTTAGAGAGTTATGAATATGTAGGTGTTTAAAGGACCTTTTTATATTTAAGTGATTACGGTAATTCTAGCGTCGGGATTTGCGCGACGTACAGTATACTAGAATGAAAATAATTTGCCTCACCTTATTTTTGTTGGGTCTTTGTTTGCTTCGATGTAGGGCGTTACGATCATCTTCGGTGTAGGGCCGCCACGATCGAGTTTCGCGACGAATTTACTTAAGGTAATTAATATAGGCAGTCACTATATAAACCCTGAAGGAATAGGCCTATCCTTTTTTAGTCATTAGGTTTTAAATTATAAGGAATTCACTCAGAACTAGAGGGGGACAAAGACATCCTCCCAGTTTAAAGCTTCGCTGTAACATAAACAGCCCTGAGAGCCGTTCCTTGGTTCTGGTGTATTATTTGCCGAACTAGCAAAATTTTTGTTTGGGCTACTCCTTTGGTAGACTAAACAATAAATTGGGTTTTCTTGTTGCTATGTGAGGCTGATTCATACATACAGGTTCTTTGTACGTATGGCAATTCAATTATTTCATTCCCAATAGGCTATGTCGCCAATCCCGAGGCAATTTTGTATAGATATTTAATTCAATTAATTAATAATTTATATTTAATTATGAAATAAATGTACCACATATGATACCATGTTGTGAGTGCGTATAGTTTTTCCATAACTGTCATCACACCACCTACCCACCTTCATTACAACACGTTCTACACTCTGCCCCCAACAGCCTTAGGCACATTTACAGAAATTACAAGAAAGCTGATTGAGAGCATTTCAAAATATAGACTGAGGAACAATTCACCACATTAAACAGCACACCCATCATAAACATCAATACAACACTCAAGACATTTAATCAGATCATCAATAATGCAAACAAATACATACCCAAAGGCAACATTAGGAAATACAACCCAAATTACACCAGAGAAATAGCCCACCTCATAAGACAACGTAACAACCTCAAACATAACACACAAACACCACACACACAAGCCACGAAACAGCAGATACGACAGCTCAACACAGAAATAAACAACAGACTTAAAGAAAAACAAACATTTAGGGAATTCACAACAACACTAACTCCACAGATACATCCAGGCCATACAAGACTATAAACAGCATTACCCACTCTAACAGCGGCATTCACACCTCACGCGCAGCTATCTGTCGCAGCCAAAATAATATCCCAACATATACACAACAAGCTAACATTCTAGTTAATCTAATCACTCCGCAAAGATAAGTCACTTAAACAGAGACAACAACCAGAAACACGCAGACAGAGAAACAGCCATAAACAAGAAAACCTACAGACTCGACACTACCATTACACCCTTCAATACAGACCAGACCACCAATATCAAAAACATTAAGAATTCGAAGGCTACTGGACCAGACAACATAACTAACATACACCTTAAACACTTGGGCCCACAGGGAATACTAGCTCTCACAAACATCAGCACATATTCATACCAACACTGTATTACTCCTGACATATGGAAACAAGGTAAAATTATTACACTACTCAAACCAAACAAAAATCCAACAGAACCAGCTTCCTATAGATCCATTACTTTACTATGCACACCAGGGACTTTAAGGAATTTTTACTAGTGGGCCACTTAAAAAAAAGGGCACATACCAAGTACCTGGCATTTATATTAAAAGATAGTTAGTTAGATAGCAGATAATTATATAAAAATCAAAGGAATTTAAGGAAACACATTACAGTAGATACAAAAACGGTAATTCCTATTAAATAAAAGTAGTACCAGACAATATTTATTAAAAAGACCAAAGAGACATTTCAAACATACTGCAGCTCAGCCTTGACAAAAATTGTGAAAATATAAGGGCAAATAGGTACAAAACATTTTGTGGAATGTATATGATAAAAGCATGTGGCAGTTATGTAATATTTCATACTAGAAAATAACTACCTTAAAATGAACTCCAAAGCTTAAAATTGACTAGTGGGCCAATAGAATGCGACTAGTGGGCCAAATACAAGGGCAAGTGGGCCATTTGGCTCACTAGTATATATGTTAAAAAAGTCCCTGATGCACACCTTCCAAAGTAACAGAAAAACTAATCTTACAAATCACCAACCCACACATACCACTATCGCTGACTTAACATGGATTCAGACCTCACCACTCAACCACGACATTACTCACTAACCTCACGCAGCACATGCACATCATGGATGGCATCAACTCCAGATGACCAGCTCAACGTACACTATTAGCAACAGTAGACATTAGTAAAGCATTTGATGCTATCCCACCCTTCCCTCTCATAAACAAAACACTCAACACAAACATGCACAATAACATCAAAAGGTGGCTGAGCAACTATCTATCAGGAAGATACTCACATGTCATATTTAATGGCAAGTCATCCAAAAACAAGCTTTTTCCGAACGGGGTGCCTGAAGGCTCTGTTCTCTCACCAACACTGTTCAACTTATGCATGCATGACATTCCAACACCCATAGATAACAAGCTTACCTTATCATGATATGCAAATGACATCACTTTAACATCCACCTACAATAACATCGACACCGCTACAAATAACCTACAAACATACATAAACAGTATACAAGACTGGCTCACACACAACAATCTCAAAGTAGCACCCACAAAATCAACCATCACCTTGCTAAGAAGCAACACAAAAGAACACCAGATAACTCCACAGATTACACTAAACAACACCAACATTCCACACACTCACAGGACCAAAATATTTGGGGTCATATAAAACACATCATTATCTTTAGCAAACTTTGGACACCAGCAGGAAACATCACTCATATACAAACAATATATTTGGTCTGTTATGGGTTATGCTAGCCCATGCTGGGCACCCATTATCTCAAACACCCACACAAACACCTTACAGACAATACAAAACAACGCACTTCGTATCATTACAGGATATACTCAAACAACACCAATAGAACACCTGCACATAGAAACAAAAATACTGAAAGTTAGGGAACATGTAGACATGAGGGGAACACAATTCATGGCAGCAGCGACAACTAACCCACAACTCCCTTGCCACTATATGTACAATCATGCACCAACACCTCGCACGATTAAGGTAACACCAGAGAGACATTGTAACCAAATACTCCATTCTATACCACGCCCCACAGACATCACACAGTACAGAAAACACGTACACACACACACACACCTAACCCACAAAGCAATCAACGACTCGGTCCGAATGCGGTCCTAGGTGCGAAGCTGCCACCCTTTGACAGATCAGAGACCATCCTGAGCAGATCAAGTTAACTTAGTACGATTCCGATGTGGACATCACCCCAACTTACAGACATATAAACACAGACTAGACAATTCCACAGACGACACCTACCACCTGTGCCAGGACACCATAAACAATTGAACACATTATGACAGACTGTACCGCTCTAGCACAACATAGAACACAACACAGCATCACTAGTGCGCTGAACCTCTGGTCCACTCCGGAGAGGGTGATCGGTTACCTGCGTGCCGCCGGCTTGCTCGATCAGGGTGGGCTGATCGGCTACCAACAACAACAACAACAACAACAACCACCCCTGCTCTCGGACCTAGGCCTAAAATTATTCAATATATAAAAAAAAAAAAATCAATTTTTTTTTAGGACATTTAGCAAATATTTTATTGCATCGTTCATACTTATCTATATTTTTGGTTTGAATTTAAAAGCTGAAAAAGGTTAAGCCTATGCTGTAACTTGTGGGTCTAAGTTTAAATAAAGAGGAAGACTATTTTATAGAATTTAAAATATACATACAGAAGATTTTCTTTTTACATTTAAAAAATAATTTATTGAAACTATACGCTTAGTCGCTTATATTTATTTTCTATGTAAACGGGTTTTCTACTGTGTGAAAAAGATCAATGATATAATTTCATTTTGAGTGGTTGGACTAGAGTGGTTATAAACACGTGACCTGAAGTGCTTTTCAAATTCAGGTCGATCAGTGTTATTTATTTATTTATTGGGTTCAAAATCCCAGCTGAGCCGTGAACGGCCAAGCTCTGAAGGACCAGTTCAACCTACAGCCCAAGTTAAGCTAAAATTAAAAACTTACGGACTTGGAGGTCCTATTAGGTCCTACCTCAGGGTTGCTGACTCGATGTGGGCCTACCTTAGGCCTCAGTTGCATGAATTTAAGATAAAAACAAAAGGGGCACTATCTATGGTCTTCTTTCTAAACCTTGCAACAACAACACAACCTGCACTATTGCACGATGCAACAATCTTGTAGCTAAACAACCAAACTGAATTGCAAGAGAGCTCTCTATAGGACCACACCCTGTAAGTACGGCATTCCACAAATGAGTAGAAAAGACGCGCAGCGCCCCAAAAAATGATGCCACAAGAGTGCCCAAACAATGATGCCACAAGAGCCCAAAAATGCTAGCTCTAAATTAAGTGAATTTTTCACTAACCTTACAATTATGAGATGGATATATATACACCTTAACTTAATATATACAAGCAATGCTGCATCAATCAGCTTAGTCATCATATCGCCTTGGGACAACAATGGTTCTTCCTCTTCTAGATTTTCTAACAATCAGATAGTCTTGACTTTAAAAATTTCAAAAAGTTCTCTGTTTAAAAATTCTTCGGTTACATCATGGCTTCGCAATGCAAGATTTTACTTTCCTTAGAACATTGCATTTTCTATCACAAATTCAAAGTACTTACGACTTTATTCTACAGCAAACTTATGTGACGAGGGAACTAAATCTGCAACTGTATTGCCACTGTCTCCCAGATGATGTTAAAACTGCATAGACCTCACATGTAATCTGGAATTTTTATGATAGCAAAATTTTTCCAATGCCTTTTTTCTATTTCAGAACACAATTAAAATAAATGCATCATCAACTCTGGTTTACTGACACCAGTATAGGCAATAAGAAATGCAAAATATTGAATCAGATTTCAGACTATATTCCAGCTACATCAACTGTTCTTACCATCGTTTAATGAAACTGCGATTTGCCTCCAGTCTGCACCACTCTGAAACCAGCATGTGGCTGAAAAGATCCTGCACATACATTAACACCATTTATTCCATTAACAGGATCACGCCACTCACGCAACTCCATAGCTTCAGCTTTCAATGTAGTGGTCGAAATTTTAGTGAAAATCTCACTCGTCACATTTTTAAGAGGATCATTTATTTCTTGTATTTTAGATTAAATACGAAATACTATCAGGAATATAATCTGTCACAGTTTCCCTAGTGTCCCTGTAATCATCACTACGGTCACGTTCAGCAATAGTGTTTGTACTGATATGTTCGCACAATAAAAGAGAGTAACGAAGATTGCTTTTGTGTTTTTGACATGACTCGCCTTTGTTTAGTCCCCAAACTATTAATAAAAAGGTTAGAACACACTAAGCAATCAAACTGCGTGTCCTGTATAGCGCAAAGCCTCAACAACTTTCAAATTTTTTTTAAACCCCTTAAAATTTTTTTTAAAACGTTTAAAGTTAAATTTGCTAATGACTAAAAACAAATGTTAATTAATCACACTTTCAACGATACTAAATATAATCCAACTTGTCCTATAAAGAGAAACAGATCAGCAGTCCCAGTAGAGGAAAAAGTCAGCAATCCTTCTTGTCTTATAAAAAAGAAGAAATCAGCAAATTTAGGCAGTTTATTACATATTGTGTCAGTTATTTTGTTTGATTGAACTTAGATTGAACTGATTTAAAGATCTTATGCAATTCAATGAATATCATAAACGGCATGAATAAACTATCAAATATAGATTATCAAATATAGATATCCTGTGATGATGTAAAACATATAGATCTCTTAAATAAGTATTATGTTGAGCTTGAACATTCCATTAAGGTTGCGAGTGGAAGTAGCTTTAAGAATAAGAAGTGGGGAAAAGTAAATGTCAATTCAGGGCGGACAGAATACTGTGCCGATTTGTATGATGTAGCAAAATTATGTATTCGTGGAATGGGTTGCTATGGGGAAACCTAGGCAAGGGGAACTCGTGCTAGGTTCAAGGGTGCTCTTAGATTTATAAGGAAAAATGAAGAGAATCTTCCAAGAGAATCTCTAGCCATAAAATTAGGCAATAGCAATACTTCCAGTAGGGAATTCTGGAATAAAATTAACAATAGTAAAAATTAACAATGTAAGCTTACTTTGCCAAGAGTAATAGAGGGTGTACATGGTGCAAAAAACATTGCAGAACTGTGGAAAAATCATTATGAAACCCTATTTAATTGTCTCGGGCGGGGGGGGGATAGACTAAATATATTCCTAAATGTAGAACGCTCTGAGGAGCTACTAATTAATGACTCGGAAATCTTGCAAGCTATTCATACATGAATGACCTTACCAATGAACTAAAAACTGCACGTACTGGCTGTGTCATTGGAAAGGAAAAAATTAATCATTTAATGTATGCTAATGACCTTGTTCTTCTGTCACCCTCTCCCCATGGGCTGAGAGTACTATTAGAGATATGTGAACAATATGGTATAGAAAATGACATCACCTATAACGGGGCAAAGAGTTGTATTTTGATTTTTAGGTGTAATCTACTGAAACATGTATCATGTGGGTCTTTTGAAATGAATGGTCAGGCGATACCTGACTAGGTTAAGTGGCCAGTGCTAGGTTAAGTGGCCATGCTAGGTTAAGTGGCCATGCTAGGTTAAGTGGCCATGTTGGCCTTATTTTTGTATTAAGTTCAGTATATACGTAAGATTGTATTTGTATGTTAGGTTAAGTGGCTATGGATTGTGAATGATCTGCAATAAAGATGTTTTGTTTGTTTGTTTGTTTAGATTTAGAATTTGTTTCAATAAGATTGTTTGAAAGGGTTGTTTAACCTCCTTTTCAACATCTAAGATCATATGACGATGGGAACCTACAGTTTTACGTGGGATCCAAACCACGAGTCGCTACATAATATGAACGCAGAGGACGGTCCCCTATTTACAGTAGTTTCTATAAGAATGGGAATTAAGTTTTGAGGAGACTTCCCAGTGCGACTTCAGAAATGCGACGTCTCAGTGCGAGTGAGTATGGAGACGTGGAATTATAATTTTTTCAGAAACGTCGTACAGCAGTCATCATTCTGAATATTATTTAAATGAACTACAACTTTTTTCATTTTACATTGTTTGGTTTTACTGAGCATGGTGGAGTTTTAGCGACTCACGTCATGATGACGTATAATTATGTTTTGAGAATTTAGTTGCAAAGAAGGGAAAACAAGTATCTAAAAACTTTGAAAATCATCCTTATTTTGGGGGGAAATAGCTTGCCTTTCTGTCTGATAGGCCCCAGGAATTAGGGGTACGTGCCGTTTCGTGTCCTCCCCCCCACCGCTAGGCCCTTGCACTTGGGTGAAAGAAATTTTTGCATTCCGTTGGTCAACAGAAAAGCTCCATGATCCGCGCAGCGGTAATTTTTTGTGGGCACAAGTTGAATTGCAGCGAAGTTCTTTCCCATCATGAGCAAGCATATCAGGCAAATCGAAGTAAAGGATATCGCCGATCATAATCTCATCAAGGACATCCGGAATGGACTCATTGCTCACACCACTAATCAGGTGCTGAAGGCAATTGTTTAAGAAAGTTCATGCCGCCAAATATTTTGCAGTTATCATGGACTGTTCACGTGATATCAGTAACACCGAGCAGTTGTCAACATCGCTTCGCATAGTCACTTGTATATGATTACACCGTCGCCCAACTTGCGAGTATTTTGTCGTATTTCTAGTAGTGGATGATACCGCCGGCAAAGGTTTGTGCGATACCATGTTGGCACTTGGCACATCTGCAAAATCTCACCACCATCATCACTGACTGCAGAGAACCGTCATAAGATAATGGCAGTAACATGAAGAGCAGCCAGCAGAATGTACAAAAGTGAGTGCTGGATATCAACTCAGTAATTTTGTTCATGCCATGTGTAAGTTATGCAATCTCGTGGTGCTAGACGCGGCGAAATTGTTGAGTTTGTTACGTTATTTGGTGTTCTTGTCCGACACACGCTGGGAGTATCGCCTTGACAGTGTAAAAGTATTTTGCTATCAGCTGAGAGGTGCATGATGCTCTCGATTCACTGGTTGATCATACTGTTGCTAAGAGAGACGGTGCCGCGGCCTCTGAGGTTGAAAGTCTTGGAAGAGCGATATGATCCTGGCGATTTATTCTCCATTATTATTTGGTAAACTGTATTATTCCAAATGGATGGCACTAGCAAATTGCTTTAGAGCCCGATTATATCCATGTCGACGACTGAGAAGCGAAACGCGAGGGAAAACGGATATGTTTCGATTGCAGTTGATAGACGGAATATAGCAGAATAAATGGAGGTTGAAATGATATTTCCCGAGGAAAGACGAAGGAAGACAATTTCGATTATGAAAGCGAGGCTGAGAATGCAGCAACGCTAGCGCTCGAGTTTCAGCGATAAAATTTATATCCACTTCCCGACATAATGATCAACAGCATCAACGAAAGATATGCTTAACTCGAGAAGTTCTATCTAGAATATCGTAGAAATGATCCTAGAAGAGGCTTCTCAGCCTGTAGATCTAGCTCTGGATTTTTGTCGTGTGGTCGTATAATAGGTCCTGTGCACTCTGGTGTGTATCCAGAAGTTTCTCGAACGCTATTATCTCTGGTGCATTGATGATATGCTTTGGTATACTATTCCAAATATTCAGAGTTGTTCGATAAATTTGCCTATTATTTTACCATTCCTATACACAGCTAATTCAATTTCAGTACCCATGGTATTCCTCAACCAAGATAGTAAAAAATGTTTATATTATAAAAACATGTCCAACCATGAAGCATTTGTCTAACTTCTATAAAATCACAGCCGAAAAGACATACAAATATGTAAATTGTATGTTAATGTTATATTGTAATATAAATTGTATATATGAAACGTACATAAACTCAAAAAACACTACACAAACAACCACAACCGAAAACACTACAATTTAGTGTTTACTTGAACACTACAATTATATCAATCCTATAACATACTCGTAAGTATTTACCCCCCCCCCCCCCCACACACAAAAAAAAAACCAGATTTTATCCCGTTTCCTATTTGTCAACCATTCTTTAATCCAATTTAGCAGCTTAAAATCAATACCAAATATGTTTAATTTGTACAACAAGCTAGCATGTGAAACTTTGTCAAAAACCTTACTAAAATTCAAATAAATTATATCTTAGACTTGATATTTTGATCGATTTTAAATCATTTTAATATTTAAATATCATTTAAAAATAGGTTAATCATAAAAAAATGAGAAAAATATTTTTATGAGAGTAAAATCTGTAAAAACTTTCGAAATAAAGGCAAAATGGCAAATTTTAGCACATGCTATATAGTAAATCATTTTATACCAAATTTTATAAATATTTAGGGAAAATAAATGTACTTTGATATTCTATATGTTATTTTATTAGTTACCTATTTCTATCCTTATATTAGTGTACTCCAACTCAATACCTGGTGTCCTGGCATCGGAATATACTAGTAGGTTTTGCAAGCATTATCGTAGAAGCCGTACATGCACTCAGAACAGCTATAGTCGGCATTGACTTATCTTCGTCACAGTCGGTTTCATACGATATACCAGTGATATCCTACTATAATTTCTAAAAATCGACTATAACCCTACGGCCTATGATAATTGTTGACTGGAAAAACTTCAGTAGGCTTTCGAAAAAATAGCCCTTATGGCCCTGACACGCGGAGGATAAGACCGAAATATATTTTATCATTCTAAAATAGAAAATAGGTTGATTGAGTTGTCACTACGTAAATATCGTTTTTGAAATGTAGTGAATCTGACGAGTTTAACACAGTTGATAAAGTTTTCGTATTATATATATTTTAATGCATTATTTTAAACGTTACAGAAATGTCACGTCCATATAGGGTTAAATTTAATAGTGCACAAATTTAATAATACACAAAAAAATTAATAATGCACATTTTGTGTATTAATACAGGCTAAAATAGCCTATGGCCGCCAGTATCAACTAAGAATAAGCGAACATCTTGGCATTTCATCGAGGCCATCATTATCTCCACATCAGTGATGGGCATCGATACATGAAAATCGCTAAAGCGATACCGATACATCGATACATGAAGAACGTCTTAGGCGATACCGATACGCCGATACTTTCTAGATGTCTTAAGCGATACCGATACATGCATCGCCGGTACATTTTTATAATTATTCATTTAATATGTAGGTATTAGATATTATTGTTTATACTAGTAATTTGTACGCACTGTAAGTAAAATCAACGACATTTTAATGGGTTTTATAGATTTAAATAAAAACAATTGCTTTATTTAATGAAAGTATGTTTTAATTTTGTAGGATACATGACTGAAAATATTACACTAACAATTAAAAGTAATTACTATTACCCTTCAAAAATACCAGCTGGCTAAACATCTGGTCACAGTCTATTCCTTTTTGGAGCGTGAATGTGACCAGCCAAACTAAACAACCGTTCTACAGGAGCAGAGGATGGTAGTGGTGTGTTATACTTCAGGAAGACACGTAGAATTCCTGGGTACTGCCTCAGATTGGAGAATGATTTCCGTCACCCAGATACTGTAAAACTTCCATCTCAGTGGAATCTTGGGTTGCAGAGACATTAGTAGAAGCAGACTCATAACAGAAATCATCTGCACTTCAGTCAGATGCAGCATCACTTAGTTGTTGCTGGGGGGTCTGCTCGCTGAGGCTCTTAACAGCATTAACCAACATTTCTTGAACCCTCTTTTTGACAATGTTAGTATTAAATTTGCCTTTTATTGTCATCCACTTTATAACATCTATTTAAATATTTAAAAAAGTTCTTATTAATGTATCGAAGTATCGATTTTTTTCGATACATTTAAGAAAATTGACCTTAGCGATACCGATAAATCGATACTTTTGTCAAGTAGCTAAAGCGATACCGATACAAAAGTATCGATCGATACGTATCGGCGATACATGTATCTAGATCAGTGGTTCTTAACCTTTTTACTACCATGCCCCCTCTAGGAATTGGTCCTTCCCTCCACGCCCCCCTTCAATCAAAATAACATTCTCAATAACTTCTCAATATTAGCCCATGCTCTCGTTAAGAGAATAACAAATACAATTAGAGAAATTCCTGTTTCTAGGGGGGCGCGCCCCCCTGGTTAAGAACCACTGATCTAGATACTGCCCATCACTGTCCACAAACCTTCAAAAGCTTCCACTACAGAAACTCAAAAAATCATTACACTTATTTCAAAATTATTGACACCAACACTAACCAATTAACAGACTTGCATATTTTAGAATCATTACACATTAAATAAAAAAAAAAAAAAAAAGCACTGAACGACTATACTTCCGCATTCAACCTCTTAAAAAATGAGCTTTCACCTGTAATGTAACTCCACATAATCGAATAATTTATTTTATAAAGTTAATAAAAATGTAGATCAATTTTAACTATTTTTTTCGTATGCAAATAAAATGATTATATTTAGTATTAATTGATCATATTAGCACTGAAGATGGAAGAAATTCCGAAACGTTCGCAGTAAATTATTGAAGCATGCTACAAGCTTTAGTTCTCCTAGTTATTATTATAGAGTAACAAAAGTCTGTTCTCAGAGGGAAACGAGATATAACAGAATTGAACGAGAATCAACTTGCCAATTAATCCAGTACATACTCAAATTGAATTCCATGTAGCCGTTGACACATTTCTACTAGTCTTTGTAAACTGTCGTTTACTCAGAATGTTGTTCAAATAAGAATCTGCGTCCATGGTTTCATCAAAAAAGTATGGTCCTATGATGGTTCGTCTATAAATTCCTGCTCACACCGTAATCCCGCGAATGTGCATCTTCAACCAAATGCGGTGTTTCGCCAATCCAGTAACGATAATTGTGTTCTATCACGATCAATTCTGGTACATCTTATTTCCCCCAAGAAAACAGATTTTTCTTACACCCTGTATATATATATATATGTATGTATGTTAACCCCTCTGTCTATGGCCTTGGGTGGTTCGAGGTTGACGGGGGCTTTGGTTAGGTGGCAGCAACGGATATCTCGCTCTGGGGTAGCTGGTACTGTGTAGAGAATCGCCGTAGTTTCTCTTATACTACACTCCGATTTCTTCTTGTAGTGGATCGGAGGAGTCTGTGAAACTTAAAATTATCTAATTGTTTCCCGATTCTTCTTTTAACGTATCGGGAAATAATTTTTTTCTATTTTAAGACCAAGTTCTCTGAAGAAAGCAAGGCTCGAAGGAGAAGAAAGATATTCTCTTACTGTAGTTTACTGCTTCTAAACTGTTAGAGGTAATGGCTTCAGCCTCTTGGTCAGACTAGAATAATCAGAATGATTACAGGAGTTTATAGGTGTTTCAGGTCGACCCTAGAAATATGGAAATTAGCAGAATTTTTAGTTTGTATTTGATATTTCTAGGGTCGACCCGAAACACCCTGTATACAAATATTATGGCGACATTATTTAATGTTGACCGATTTTGTTTTTTATTCTCACAAGGCTGAATTTTTTTGCAAAATATTTGAAGATAAGTAAATTTTTTGGCTGTGAGCGTCTAGACAGATAAGCAAGATATTGACAGATTTGATGTTATCGTGATTTTCCAAGTTAACTAAAGATGGAAAATGAAGTATGCATACGAGCCAAAATTAAGTGCTAAGCAAGACTGAATTATGCATACGAGCCAAAATTAAGTGCTAAGCAAGACTGAATTAATCTTTTACAACTAAGAATGTATAAAGAAAATGAATATTGCAGAATATGCTAAATAAAAAAAAATGATTAAAGTAATTTAAAAAAATAATTCATCAATTATTTAGTAAAAATGAAATAGAAATTTTTTTTTTCCAAAACTTGCAAGATAAAAATACTGTACATAGTTATAAAACCTAATACAGTAAGCAAATAGCAAAAGAGTTTAAAAAAATAGCTTAAAATTTTTTTTTCTGGATTATAAGACAATAAAAGTCAAACCCAATAAAAATAAAACACCAGAATAAACTAAAATTTAAAAGAACTAACCTGGATGGTAAGAGTTGCAAATGACAACTGTAGAGAAAGGAAGGGATAAGAACCTAAATTAGTGCGTTAGTTGTGTTGAAAAGGTGTTGGTTGGTTGATTAATTAAGAAGTATGTAATTTTATCGAGGAAAAGCTGTCGTTTAATTCTGGATTTAATTTCCTGATAAAGAGGGGTTCTAAAATTTTGAGATCAAGCAAATTAGAAGCAGACGACAAAGTCGTAAAGGAGTCCTGGGGGCACGTGTGGTCATGGGTCTTTGAATGATGCCGAATAGCAGAGGATTCAGGAGTGGAAAGAGGGCGAGAAGTTCGATAAGAAAAACCCAAATGCTTCGAATTTGGGCCTGCTTCTAATTCGCTTGATCTCAAAATTTTAGAATCCTTCTTTATCCTTACCAGCCTCCAGAATTAAACGACAGCCTTTCCTCGATAAAATTACATACTTCTTAACAACCAACACAACTAGCGCACTAATTTAGGTTCTTACTCCCTTCCTTTCTCTCCAGTTGTCATTTGCAGATTGAGACAGGGGTTCCTCAAGGCACCCCCCTTCTGTCTCATACTCCATGTATGCTAATGATTGTGCCTTTTGAGTACCTTCAGGTGACCTCCATGAGGCCTTAAAATATGCTCAGGACATGCTAGACGCTTTAATTGACTGGTTTCATGACTGGGATTGAACTTTTCTGTTGCAAAAACGAAGTATATGGTCTTCACCAAAAGCCCTATTCTTGACCATCGTCCACTACACTTAGACTCCTTTCCCATTGCTCGAGTAACTGAATATAGATTTTTAGGGATGGTCTTCGATCAAAGTCTGACTTGGAAGTCCCACATTGTCTCCATCAAAAACGGTGTACCAAGCCTCTTTCTATCCTGGGATATCTCTCCAACACGACGTGGGGATCCTGCAGGGATACCCTACTCCGGCTGTACAAAGTTCTGGTTCGATCAAGAATTGACTATGGAAGTTTCTTATATTCCCCTGCTGCTTCTTGTCATCTCCTTAAATTAGATAGGTTCCAGTATCGAGGCATTCGACCTGCTGTGGGCGCACTGCGCTGCACCCGGGTGGTGGATCTCCTGGAAGCAGAGGCTCTTATCATGCCTTTACAATTTCGCCGTTTATTGTTGGGTCTTCGTTATCTTCTCCGCACCTTCAGTCCGGCTGACTCAACCACGTGTTTCAGTATCAGCCAGCAAGCCAGCTTTGCTTATTACGCAGTTGTTCGATCGATCTTTTCACAAGTACTTTCTAAGAATTTCATAATTAAATAAAATCATTCTAATGGCATGCAACGAATGTAACATCAAATGTGACATTGTAAATTAAAGCTATAATTCACAAAAACACAATTGTGAACGAGACAAATCCCGGGCGTCATGAGCATTCGTAAAATTCATCAAGACTGACTGACAAATTGCAAATTTCAAGATAAATTTCGACTGACTGTTAAATATTTGTTAAAAACAAACAAACGATTCGGGCGAACCGAACCGAACCGAACCAGTCCCAGCACACCCCTGATATTATCGAACGACACTGCAAGACACCCACACCAAACAGCAAGCTGTGTGCTACTGCCGCTCCGGCAACCAAAACTAATCCCCAACACTCCCTTTCATCTCCCACCATCTCCTGCCTGTCCTCACTTCTATCCCTCCTCCCTTGTGTGCGAGAAAGGTTTGGCTCTACCGCAGATATGAGCAGCGAACAGAAAGTACTAGAAGCAACAACGAAGGTTAATACTGTACTTTAATGCATGCAAAATTATTATGACCTTTTTTTTTATTAAATATTATTTAATATAAAAGATTTAATAATTTATTTATTAATTTTTTTAAAATAATTATTTTACAGCTTTTGTGGGTGTGCTGTGGGTGTGCGCCGCACACCTAGCACACCCTGAATATACGCCCCTGATATATATATATATATATATATATTGGAATTGACCTCAGAATGGTCCCCTGAGATCTTTTATGTTACACACAGACCGTGCATGGAACAGGGAACTCTTCTAGGAAAATTAAATCCACTATAGTCCGAATAAGTAATGGTAAATGACAAATACTATAGTTTTTCTTTTTTATGATGTTAGCCCGACGTGGGCAACGTGTCACTCGCAAAGAGGCCCCAAAATATAGCTTCCCTTACCAACTATCTGCCAAGCAGATAGGATCCAGCTTTGGGAGAGGATCTAGGGTTTACAGCTACACCTAGCCTACTATATTCAGAACCTCAATATACGCAAGAAACTCGTTGCATTCACGTCGGATTGAATACATCCAAGAAAAAGGTGGTAGTTTTTGTATTTTCAGACAAAAACCAGAACTTAAACCTCAACTGGCAGAATTGAGCGTCCACTTTTTAAAACACTTAACATATCCGTTTCATGATGTGATGTGTAGTTGCTAGGTGTAGCTTGGTGTAGCTGTAAACCCTAGGTCCTGTCCCAAAGCTGGATCCTATCTGTTTGGCAGATAGCTGGTGAGGGAAGCTATATTTTGGGGCCTCTTTGCGAGTGACCCGTTGTCCACGTTGGGCTAACATCATGAAAAAGAAAAACTATACAGTAGTATTTGATATTTATTCGAACTATAGTGGATTTAATTTTCCCAGAAGAGTTCCTTATTCCATGCACGGTCTGTGTGTAACATATAACGGGTGTGCCATAAAAAAAGGGGTACATTTTAAAAAGGCTATAAAATCAACATTTGTCATTTAATTTTAATAAAAATTCTACACAATAAAACATGTACCACGTATTTATCTAAATATAAGCAAACACGTTTTCAGACTAAAATATCAAATAATTCAAATTCTGTCAACATTTAACGAAAGAGTATGATTTTTCTACTTAACATGCAAAAATTATTAAATCTTTTCAATATTTTTTTCTAAAAATAATTTTTTAACGTAAAATTTACCCGATATTATTAAAAAAAATTGTTCGAAATGCTTTCCTTCCATTTCAATAACTTTTTTATTCTTGGCCGGAATTCATCTTTGGCTCGATTTACTTGTTCCTATGGAAGATCTTCCCATTTTTGAATGATGATCTCCCGTAAATGACCGACATCTTTTATCCTAGTCCTGTAGACTCGCTCTGCTAAGTTCTTCCATATTCCGTAATGAACGGGGTTTATATCTGGGCTGTTAGGAGGCCAATCACTAGGTTCTAAAAGTTCAGGTACACTATTTTGCAGGTATTCAATCGTTGATTTATCAGTGTGGGATGTTGCCCCATCTTGTTGGAAAAGGAAGTAGCCATTATTAGCCAGTTTTCTCATTTCAGAAAGCATTTTCTGTAGCAGGGAATTAGTATAATATTGGGTATTAATTTTCACCCCACGCTCAATAAAAAAATTGAAGTTTTTCCTAACTTGGATACTCCAACTGAAACCATGACGCTAGCAGAAAAATGGCTCCTTGTAGCGTAAAGTCTTTCATCTGGTAATTGATTTTTATGCTGAACATCTGAATAGACTCAATCATTTTGAGGGTTTCTGGTGGGCTCTACAGTAAAACGTTTTTCATCAGTAAAAAATGTCTTCGCCAGTTTATCTTGAATTATGAGACGCAAAATGCGCTTTGATATTGTAAATCTTTTCTGGCAGTTTATTTCAGACAATTTTTGCCCATGCACACGTTTGAACGGCTTCAATTCAAGATCCTCCTTAATTATCCTCCTTACGCTCGTTTTTGATATTCCAAGCTCTTTTGAAATTTGATTTGGTGTCATATAGGACCAGGTTTATGCTCTTGACTAAAGACACGTTCCTCTACATTTTGAATATTTTCAGTCACTCTAACTCAGTGGTTCCCAAACTTTACTAACTGTCGGAACCCTTACAGACTTATTTTTATTTTGCGGAACCCCAAATATATATATATATATATATATATATATATATATATATTAGTGATGTAGGTCACATCCGCATCCGCATCCGCGGAACATCCGCACATTTTCTCGCATCCGCATCCGTGTCCGCATCCGCACTTTGGACTGCGGATGTCGTGCGGATGTGGACCGTTGAGATAAAACGTCATTAATAAGCGGAAATTATCAAATTCTACTATATTAATAGAACTAGTTCATTGTGCGCAAAAGTGATGCAAGCGACAAGACGAGAGGCTGTTCTTGTATGAAGTTACTCTCTTGCAACCTACTTAGATCCACGTTACAAAGCTAAGTTATTTTCACCTAGTACATTAGAACGAGTTAAATCATCACTTGGCAAAGCAGTTGAAGAGCTTCAATCTCTTGAATCTGTCGCTTCGCCACCCACCAAAAGAATAAAAGTTTCAGTGACAGAACCAACACCTTCAACAAGCAAATCTATCACAGAATCTGTCTCTCAGTTTCTTGAGTCAAGCAGCAATGACGAGACCTACGCGATGTCAAAAGATGTAGTAAAAATGATCGAGAGCTATCACCAAGAAAAACGCCTGGCTGCATGTGACAATCCTATTAGTTGGTGGAAAAATACGCAGAATATCTATCCATACTTGAGTAAACTTGCAAGGAAACATTTAGCCTGTCCTCCAACAAACGTACCAAGCGAGAGATTATTTAGCAGTGCTGGATTAATATATGATGAAAAGAGAAACAGACTGGCAGCAGAAAAGGCAGAAAAATTAATGTTCCTTAAGCATAACCTTCCTATAATTAAGTTATGAGAATAAAAACCCACTCTAATAGACAGAGTTTATTTCCACGACAGTTTCGACGCCCACTGGCATCCTCCTCGGGCGTCGAAACTGTCGTGGAAATAAACTCTGTCTATTAGAGTGTGTTTTTATTCTCATATTTTGACCTTCACGTAAAAAAGTGAAGTTTTTTGCATTTCCTATAATTAAGTTTGAACATTAAACGATGAACATCTTAGTTTACTTTATTTTAATTACTCATTTATAAATATGCCTAATAAAACTTTAAACTTAATATAAATAGTTATCAAGCTAATTAAAGATCTCTTTCTATAAGGGTGGAGGTTGGGGAAAGAGGTCGGTGGGGGTGCATTTGAGTTGGGTTCACGTCCCGCATCCTGGTAACACAATTATGGTTTCTAATTGTGGCTGAAACTCAACAAAATATAACGAATTTATTTGCAGACGAATTCACTAATTGATTTCTATATTAGTTAGATGCTTGATATTATTTTATATGTTCAGAGAAAAGTACAGCAATTATTGTACAATTAATCAATATACTACATTATATAGCTACAGCTCTCTCTATATAATAACTTATTATATACGTTAAACACAACAAATCTCGAATATATCCTAAAAAATAACGAAAATGTAGACATCCGCATCCGCATCCGCATCCGCGGATGTTGAAATCAAACATCCGCATCCGCATCCGCAGATGTTGAAATCAAACATCCTCATCCGCATCCGCATCCGCGGATGTGAAAAAAATGACATCCGCTACATCACTAATATATATATATATATATATATATATATATATGACAGACTTAGAGCTGTAAAATATTTATTAAGCAACAAAACGTACAGATTTTAGTGATGAACACAATACAAATTTTTACACTGAAAACACTTAAGTAAATAAAGCCTATCAGAAATTAACTTGACAGTGCACCACGCCAACGGCTATAGTTATACTGATTGGTTCACAATTAATTATGAAACAAGTGCACATCAAATCAACTGGCAACTTAGAAGATTTTAATTTTAGCGAAAACATATTGCTCAAAATTAATTAGTTAAATTCTCACGAGTAAAATATATATATATACACATATATATATATATATATATATATATATATTATATATATATATATATATATTATATACAGGGTGTCCCCAAAAAAACTATATACTCTTTATAGCATCATATATTTTATAATTTAAAAAAAGTATATATTGTTATAGCAATTGCCAATGAAAGGTAAATTAGTAATCTAAGTGATCAAAATGTTATAGCGAGTTGTTTGCATATAAAATTTAATTAACTACGCCAAGTGCTCAAAATGTTCTCCGGCGGCATGAATGCACTTTTGAATGCGTCGACTAAGCTTGGCCTTGTTTTATCAAAGGCCTTGTAATGGCGAAGCTATAACATTTTGATCACTTAGATTACTAATTTACCTTTCACTGGCAATTGCTATAACAATATATCGTTTGGTTTTTTAAATTATAAAATATATGATGCTATAAAGAGTATATAGTTTTTTTGGGACACCCTGTATATATATTAAAATTTGTCATAAATAATATGACAAATTTTAAATACTATGACAGAATTTATATGATATTTATTTTAAAACAGTATTATAGAACCAGTCTTTTATAAAATCGTTAAAATTAAAATCTGCCAAATTACACTTTTGCAGTAGCCAAGTAGCGAAAATTTATTTACATATACTTAGCAGATTTTAATTTTAGCGAAAAATATTTAGTGATCCCAAATCCACGATGGTGCCATTTCAAGTCAGAATAAGAATATAAAATATTATTTAACAAAAAGCCACAAGGTAAAATTATGTATAAATTTTAGGACCTTAATTAGACCTTAATATTAAGACGTCATTAGACTGATTAGAAAACGTGTCACGGAACCCTTGTTAAGCCTCCGTGGAACCCCAGGGTTCCGCGGAACACAGTTTGGGAACCACTGCTCTAACTGATTTTGGTCGCCCACTACCTTCCTTCCTCTCAAGAAATTCGGCAAGTAACTTTCTTACACCATAACCTTTATCAAGCCTATAATGCTTAATGATGATTTTGTCTTCATAAGAAAATGGCATATTTACTAATTTTATTATTTAAATTAATTCTGAAAAAAAAAAGAAATTGATCATTAAAAAGTACAATATTGTTCAAACATAAAGTCGGCTGTCATTTTTAGCATTTCTATAAATTAAGACGTCACAGCTTTATATTTTGAAATTATATTCTGAAATTTGGTCAACTTATTAATAAAGACATATGTTTTATTGTGTATAAATTTCATTTGAATTAATTGAGAAATGTTGATTTTATAGCTTTTTAAAATGTACACTTATTTTATGGCACACCCGTTATATATATATATGGGAATGAACTCAGAATGGTTCATATATATATATATATATATATATATATATATATATACACACACACACACACACAGGGTGTTTCACAACCAATCTGCTATACTTTGGGGGTGATTTGGGGGGGTGATATCGAGTAAAAAACTTAATGCAACATCGGTGCTATTTCTAACCGTTGCGGAGCTACGGACGTTTTAAGGTGCACGGAAAAAATAAACGAGAGTATTAATCCGATGTATTTATTGCTACATTTTATGAGATACACCTTATAAATGTTCAAAATGTCCGCCTCGGTTTTCAATGCACAGCCTTGCTCGTTCCAAACAAGAGTCCACTGCCCATTGAATCACTTCGGGGTGTTCTCGTATGTAAGCAACGGCATCCATAATCCGACGCAAGAGTTCCTCTCTCGTTTGTACTTTGGTCTTGTAGACCATCTCTTTCATAAGGCCCCATAAAAAGAAATCTAACGGGGTTAGGTCCGGAGATCTCGGGGGCCACGATATTGGACCAGCACGACCAATGCAACGATTTCCATACCGCTGATTCAAGTAATCCGTAACATGACGACCAAAATGTGGTGGCGCCCCATCGTGCTGAAAGAACATCCTGCGTCTTGTCTCAAAGGGCACGTCCTCCATCAAAAGCGGCAATTCGTTCGTCAGGAAGTTCAGATAAATATCAGCAGTTAATCGTTGTTCCAAAACGAACGGTTCAATCAGCTGATCTCCAATTACACCGCACCAAACATTCACCGAGAATCGATGTCGAAAGTTTCCTTCAATGATACCGTGTGGATTATCGCCGGATCACAAATGAGAATTTCGTCTATTGTTAATTCCACCCGAATGAATTGTGCTTCATCACTAAACAGTATGCGACTAAGAATTTGGCGATGCATAACCATCCACTGGCAAAATTGAACACGTTTATCGTATCATCCGGTTGAAGAGCTTGCACACGTTGCAAATAATAGGGATACAAACCCTCATCATGTATGGTTCGCCATACATGCGATGCAGATTCACCAATTCGTCTAGAAATCCTTCTGTTGGTTTACGTCGTCGTCGTCGTTGGCCTAGGCAAGCTACGGCTTGGGACCGTAGCGCATCTATCCGGTATAGGTTAACCTGGATGATGTAGCCATAAGCACTGCCGCTAGTTAAGTGCCAACCAGTGATTATCTCACTAGCCGTATTGAGTCCGTTAGGCGAAACTACGACAGTACCAAAGGTGGAAAATATAACCTTTGGTTTTCTATTATTCATTTGCAAAATGGACATGGCATTAGATTAAAATAATATTTGAATATAAATGATTAACTGACAATTGTGATATATAATTAATTATGTTTACATACAATAAAATAATATAGTATACATAAAATTAGTATTAATGTGGTTCACAATTGAATTATAATGGGGTAACTAATTTAAAATGAATTTATACTATTCCGAAATTCAAGACGTAAAATTAACATTTATCTTGAAACTAAAATAAGAGTATTCACTACACACTCCCCCACCAGAGAGGAAGTTCAAAGAGTTCCGAACGACACTGATTTCCTCTGGACCTTTTTGGTAGCTACATGTACCTCACTTAAGGTTGATTCCAAAAACGCAGGCTTAAGACGATCGATAGAACCTTGTCGACCTTGGAACCGCGCTGGATGAGAAATGATTTGCGCGTACGTCGGAGAACTTCATAGGGTCCGTCATATGGACATTGGAGAGGCCGTTTTGGGACAGGTACACGAACGAAAACGTGGGTGCAAGACTGGAGGGCTGGGGAAACAAAGATGTTCTGTTGGCTAGTCAATCGAGGGGGAAAGGCTGAAGGGACTGCATGTGAGAGGAAAGTGTTTGAGCGAATTCCGTAGGATCACATGACTTATCCCCTGCAGTGAAGTAGCCACCTGGTAGCCGCAGTGTTGTTCCATAGACTAGTTCAGCGGCTGTAGTCTTCAGATCACTCTTAAATGCAGAGCGAATACCAAGCAACACGAGTGGAAGCTTATCCATCCAATGGGAGTCTTCGTGACACATAAGGGATGACTTCAGCTGGCGATGGAAGCGTTCGACGAGGCCGTTAGCTTGCGGATGATACGCACAGGTATGCGCATGTACTGTACCCAACAAGCTGGTAAACTTCTTCCAAAGCGAAGACTCAAATTGGCGACCTTGGTCAGTGATGACTTTTGTCGGCAATCCAAATCTTGATACCCATCCATGAAGAAAGGCTCTTGCAACAGTGTCCGCTTGGATATCAGGAAGTGGGATGGCTTCAGGCCATCTGGAAAAGCGGTCGAGACAGGTGAGCAGATAACGTTGACCTTGAATCACTGGAGAGGGCCAACAATGTCTACATGAATTACTTCAAATCGCTGGGATGGGGGCGGAAATGCGTCAAAGGGGGACCTGGTGTGCCTTTGGACTTTGGCACGCTGGCAGGCAAGGCACGTTTTGGTCCAATGTTTGACATCCTTCCGCATCGAGGGCCAAACAAAGCGAGAGGTAACCAGGTGTTGCGAAGCACGGATACCAGGATGGGAGGGCTTATGAAGATCCGTGAAGACTGCTTTTCTGTGACATGAAGGGACATAAGGGCGAATAGCAGCTGTTGATACGTCGCAATAGAGGGGCACAGACAATCCTGGCATACTCATTTTCTTGAGGAAAGTGAGTGAGTGGAGTCTTCTCTGAGCAGGTCTTGTAGTTCCGTATCCTGATCTTGATCCTGTGCAATAGCATTCCACAGTGTAGAGCTGAGGGTAAGAAGTAATCTCTATTCTTGAAAGTGCATCCGCTGGAGTGTTCAAGACACCTTTGATGTGGCGGATATCTGTGGTAAATTGCGAGATATAATCGAGTTGCCTGATGACTCTGGGAGAGTGGTTACAGCTGTTTTTATTGAGACAGTGACCAAAGGTTTGTGGTCGGTAAAAACACAAAACTCTCGGCCTTCAAGGAAATGTTGAAAATGCTTCACGTTTAAGTAAATAGCAAGAAGTTCACGTCCGAAAGCACTATAACGCGTTTGGGCTGGCTGCAGCTTTTTCGAGTAAAACGCGATGGGTGCTTGTTGACCGTTAATGGTTTGTTCCAACACTCCACCGATCGCAACATCTGATGCATCGACCGTCAGAGTTAGGGGGGCATCACTGATAGGAAATGACAGAGACAATGCACTATTGATAGCATTTTTGGCATTGTCGAACGCCTGTAAACTATCGCTACACCATACCAATTTTTTACCTTGCGTTTGTGTGTGATCATAGCGTGTAGAGGAGCAAGAACACTAGCACAGTTTTTAATGAACTTGTGGTAATAATTTACCAAACCTAGAAACCGACGTAACTCACGCTGATTACTTGGCATAGGGTAATTTTTTATCACTTCACACTTGTCCTGAAGGGGGGTATTCCGTGCTGCGAAATCGTGTGACCAAGAAATTCCAAGGTTGGCTGTGCAAACACACACTTAGATGCATTAATAGTAACACCGTATTGTTCTAAGCGTTGAAAAAGGAGTGAAAGATGTTCCTTATGTTCCTCTTTCGTTGAGCTGGCCACAAGCAAATCATCGATGTAGGCATAAACAAAGTCTAAGCCTCTGGTGACCTCATCTATAAACCTCTGAAAGGTTTGCGCAGCATTCCGTAGCCCGAACGGCATCTTCAAAAATTCGAATAACCCAAATGGTGTACAAACTGCAGTCTTGGGAATATCCGAAGGCTCTACGGGAATGTGGTGGAAAGCCTTAACGAGATCTATTTTACTGAAGATAGATTTGCCGTGGAGAAGAGAAGTAAAGTCTTGGACATTTGGTACCGGATATCGGTCCGGGATGGTTGTCGAATTCAAAACCGGTAATCGCCACATGGTCTCCAGTCTCCTGACTTCTTCTGGACCAGGTGTAGGGGAGAGGACCACTGCTTTTGGAAGGTCTTATTATCCCAAGATCCATCATAAGCTGGAATTCCGATTTGGCAGCTTTCAGTTTGTCCGGGGCAAGACGTCTGGGTTTTGCAAACACAGGGGGACCTTTTGTTGTAATGTGATGGGTAATGGTGTGCTTAATGGTATCACCCATCTGCATCGGTTGAAGAATTCCTGGATATCGCTGGAAAAGGCACTGGTACATGGAATTAGGGGGAACGAGGGAAAGTGCAGAGTTCGAGGCGTCCGGAAGGGCAACCTGTTTGGCAAGAACAGAAAGCAGTGTGGCCTGGTCGCATAAGCGTCGCTTGTCAAGATCCACCAGGAGTTTGAAATGCTGGAGGAAGTCAGCGCCGATTATGGGATGCTGCACTTGAGCACAGATGAAAATCCACTTGAAGGATCGGTGAAGGCCCAAGTTTAGTTCACGCGACTGAGTACCGTACGTGGGTATGCGTGAACCGTTAGCAGCGTATAGAGGCGGAGATTCCGAGTGCTTATGACCAGATTTTTGAGGGAATACACTGACTGACGCTCCGGTATCAACCAAGAAATTGACACCAGAGTTCCTGTCCTTTATGAATACAGGTTGGCAGTGCGAGTACTAGACGCCATTAGGACTCGCTGCTGGGGTTTTCCGACGAAAAATTGCAAGGGAGATGCACTTCCTAGCCTTCTTTCCAAATTTCGAGTGGTAGAAAGCAGATCTTCCCAGAACTCGAACGATGCCTCTTCGTAAATCTTGACCGAGAATGGCTTCTTTGCCGTTGATTTTGTAGCAGAGAACAAACGTGGTTGAGTTGTTGACTTAACTCTTTCACTTTCAACTCCAGTTCCGATTGTGTGTTCACGTTGTTGACCGGAGCTGTGTCAATCTCCACTACTTTGTCGGCAGTTTCTGCTAGTTTATCAACTGGAGTAGCAGGATCCATAGTGGCCAAGACACGCTGAGCTGATGGAGGAAGTTTCTGCAAGAACAACTGTCTAAAGATGTCCTTATCGAAGGTTTGTGCGCGTTCGCCTAGAGCGCACTGCATAGCCCTCAGCATTTGAGTGGGCTTACGGTCTCCAAGTTCTTCTTTTGAGATTAACTGATGTAGTTTCTCACGCTCGGAGACAGTGGTGCGGCGCAGGATGGCAGACTTCAGATCGTTGTACGGGTCCTCACTCGTGGAAGGAGATACGATGACGTCACGGACTTCAGAGATGATGCTCGCTGGTAGAGAGGACAAAACATGATCGTATTTTGTGTCCTGCTAGCGGTGATCCTTCCCAAGTTGAATTGTGATTCCACTTGGTGGAACCAAATAAATGGATCACCCGGCCAGAAGACGGAGCTTTACGCTCAAGTGGGAGATGGCACCAGCGTCGTCAGGCATCTTCTCCTATGCTTGCTGACGTACAAGCAAGACGACAAGTTCCCAACGAAGGAGTGGAGGTTGAGACGAGCGCAGGCATAGAGCGCACGGGCAGGGGTGAGGGGCAAGAGGGCACGAGCGACATTACAGTCTGGTCCTAGTCGCTCGGGTGAAGGGGGTGATGGGCACGAACGACATTACAGTCTAGTCCTAGTCGTTCGGGTGAAGGGGGTGATGGGCACGAACGACATTACAGTCTAGTCCTAGTCGTTCGGGTGAAGGGGGTGATGGGCACGAACGACGTTACAGTCTAATCCTAGTCGTTCGGGTAAAAGGGGTAATCCAGCTCCGGGGTCACCAATTGTTGGTTTACGTCGTCGTCGTCGTTGGCCTAGGCAAGCTACGGCTTGGGACCGTAGCGCATCTATCCGGTATAGGTTAACCTGGATGATGTAGCCATAAGCACTGCCGCTAGTTAAGTGCCAACCAGTGATTATCTCACTAGCCGTATTGAGTCCGTTAGGCGAAACTACGACAGTACCAAAGGTGGAAAATATAACCTTTGGTTTTCTATTATTCATTTGCAAAATGGACATGGCATTAGATTAAATAAATATTTGAATATAAATGATTAACTGACAATTGTGATATATAATTAATTATGTTTACATACAATAAAATAATATAGTATACATAAAATTAGTATTAATGTGGTTCACAATTGAATTATAATGGGGTAACTAATTTAAAATGAATTTATACTATTCCGAAATTCAAGACGGTAAAATTAACATTTATCTTGAAACTAAAATAAGAGTATTCACTACACTTCGAATACTGGTAGTTGGGCTACGTTGCACTAGGTCCAGTATGCGCTCCTCCACAGCAACGGGCCGTCGTGCTACATGTTCTTGGTTACGTGGACAGTTGTTCCTGTTTCCCTTAATCTCTGGTGTGTGTCACTAAACACTTGCCTGTTCGTTATTCGGCAGTTCGGAAAACGTCTTCGATATTCCTGCCACTCACCTGCCGCTATGCGTCACCTTAGCGCAACACAGTGTCTCGTACCACAGATTAGAACCAACTGAAAGAAAAACCTGAGGATTAGTAGTGGTAACTTCGTTAACCGAAACTACCACCAGTGCTGCCATCTATCGAATTACACACAAGTTTAGATTTGTTGTTTGCACATCTTAAAACGTCCGTAGCTCCGCAACGGTTGTAAATTGCACCTATGTTGTATTAACTTTTTTACTCGATATCACCCCCCCCCCCCCCAAAAAAAAAATATGGCAGACCGGTTGTAAAACACCCTGTTAAGGAAGGGGTCAGATTCTTTGCCACTAACCACCATATCCTTGGAATGGAGAAACAAACCTTCCTTTGTTTATTGAAACTTTCGGTTGAAGATACAATATTTGCCTTTGACAATACTCTATACCAGGGGTCCCCAACCTTTTTGTGCCGAAGAGCACATTCAAGACTACCGGTAGTGCGGCGGGCACCATTTATTTTTTCAATGCAAATTTATAGTTGGACTTAATAATGAACATAATACACAAAAAAAACATTTAATTCCTATGTAAAATAATGAACGTAATACACAAAAAAAAAACAAGGATGGGCTAACTAAGATCTTAAAAAAAATTATCAAAACGATAACTTAATTTATTTATAAAGAAATAATTATTTTCAAATAAATGAGCATCTGTTTCTGTAATTAACTACTAAAATTTAATAAAATGTTAAGTATGTTACATATTTTAAATATTTAGTAACTAAATATTTAAAATATGTAACATGCTTAACATTTTATTAAAAATTTAAATAAAACTTATCAATCGTAGTCAGTCAGTGGCGGGCACACGCAAACGGGTCGGCGGGCACCATGGTGCTTGCGGGCACAGGGTTGGGGACCCCTGCTCTCTACCAACAAATCGACGGCATAGTGATGGGTTCTCCTCTTGAACCCTCATTTACCAACAGTTTCCTAGCCCATCATGAACAGATTTGGCTTCAAAATTGTCCACCGCAGTTTCGTCCTCCAGCGTACAAACGATATGTTGATAACTGCTTTCTTATATTTAAATGTAAAGAGCATGCACTGTTGTTCCTTGGATATTAATCACTAACCATCCAAATCTTAAATTTACTCTTGAAATGGAAACCGGAAAGTCTATCATTCTTTGATGTCCTAGTCAGTCGCTCTCCAGATGGTTTTTCTATTTCGGTTTATAGGAAGAAGACTACTACTCGTTTTGGAACGAATTATTTCAATTCAGTCTATTTCGTTTTAAAATATCTAGCATCACGTGTAAGATACACCGAGCTTATCATATTTGATTAGATTGGCTCCTGTTTCATAGAGAAATCCGTTACCTCCAGCAGTTCTCTAAGCATAACCTATACCCAATACATCTATTTGATAATTCTCTCAACTGTTTTCTCCAAAACCTTTTTCAGCCTCAACATTTAGTTCTCACTGTTCCTAAATTAGAGATGTATATTAAACGTCCTTTTTTTGGCCATACCACTAACGAAATGAACAGGCTCATTCGTCGTGTCCTGTCAAAGTCCTTTCTTCAGTGTTTTAAATTTATTAATAGTAATTCCTCCTCCATCTATAATTTCTGCCGTCATAAGGAACGCCTCCTTTCGTTTGTCAGGTCCTTTGTAATATACCTGTACACGTACGTGGACTGTAATGTCCGCTACGTGGGTCAAACTGGCCTGTAACTAAAACAGAGAATTGATAAGCATAGGGGACTTTCCCATCGGACTGGCCGTCCCCTGTCTAATCCAGATTATTCCGCCATTCGCAATCACAGCGAATCAACCGACCATCCAATAGACGCTAATCAGTTCGCTGTTCTATCTTCTCAATCTACCGAACTTAACAGAAAAATCACCGAGTCTTTATACATTAAGAATCTGACAACTTCCTTAAATGCACAAAATTTATCCGTTAAATTATTCACTTTATAAACAACCAACCCAATTGCTTTCTGCCCCCCTCTTCTCTTGCTGCTAAGAATGATTTTGTCGCCAATATACAATATATATGACTTCCATTTTGACAAGAAATTCGAACCGAGACACCGCCATTGAGAGCCTACAGGAAACACAGGAAACGCTAGGTTAAGTGCAAGTGCTGACTTTAAACATTGCTAAATTCCCTATATATATAATATTTATAGGGAATTTATCAATGTTTAAAGTCAGCACTTGCACTTAACCAAGAGCTCTGAAACTTTTTCAAGTGTTTTATGATACCAAATGAAATCAGAAAATGTACAGAGCCCATAAAAATTTGACACCTTTGTATTTATGAAATACCTTTATATATATATATATATATATATATATATATATATATATATATATATATATATATATATATATATATATATATATATATATATATATATAATATATATATATATATTATATATTATATAATATATATATTATATATATATATATATATATATATATATATATATATATATATATATATATTATATATATATATATATATATATATATATATATATATATATATATATATATATATATATATATATATATATATATATATATATTATAATATATATATATATATAATATATATATATATATATATATATATATATATATATATATATCTATATATATATATATATATATATAATATATTATATATATATATATATAATATCTATATATATATATATATATATATATATATATATATATATATATATATATATATATATCCACTATACAGGGTGGGCCGTAAGTTTCCATACATAGGAAAAATAAACATTTTTTATGGACAACCATTTTTATTTATATAATATGCTCTACATGGTTGCCATTGTTTTGAAAACACATTTCAATACGTGTTCCCCACTGTTGATGAACACGCATTAGCACAGTTGACGTTATGCTTGTAATGGCGTTGGTGATACGTTCCTTTAGATGATTTATGTCTCGTATCTTTTCCTGATACACCATGGCCTTCAAGTGCCCCCAAAGATAGAAATCAAGGGGGGTGAGATCTGGGGGTCTGGGAGGCCACTCCACAGGACCACGCCGACCAATCCAAGCATCCGGAAACTGCTGATCCAAATACCGACGCACGTGAAGACCATAATGAGGTGGAGCTCCATCTTGCTGGAAGTAAACTGGGAAGTTACCTTCCTCGTTTAGCAGGGATGGGAAAATCTCTTCTTGCAACATGTTAAGATACCTTTCGGCATTAAGATTTCCACTGACAAAAATTGGTTAGCATTACTCCAATAACGTATGTTTTGCCGATTAACCTCTCCATTGACGTAAAAATTTGCTTCATCAGTAACATAAAAACAAACGTTTAATTTTTCCTATGTATGGAAACTTACGGCCCACCCTGTACATCGTTCGAATAAGTAATGATAAATGACAAATACTATAGTTTTTTCTTTTTCATGATGGAAAGCCCAACATGAATGTAATTTCCCAGAAGAGTTCCTTGTTCCATGCACGGTCTGTGTTTAAGATATATATATATATCTATAATTTGCTATTTCTTGTACATGAAAAGAGATTCTATTTTAAATGAAACATGACATTATAAAGGTTGTCGCGTGTTTGGAACGTGTCTAAGTTTCTTAACCTCTGACCCGAAGTTATTTGATCACCTCACATTGGTCCGACGATTAGAATTTAGGTGAATAAATAAATAAATTAATTAATGTAACTCCTGCAATATTCGATAATAATTAATTTAACTATTTTCTTTAAATCATCATTTTCGCAACATTTCATAAGAAAATTTATATCCGTTTACAAAGGTTCCGGTATTAAAATATAATAATAATAATAATAATAATAATTACCGTGAAACATGTAGTGCCTTTAATTAATAGGAAGTGTGGCGTTTGGTGGGGGAGGGGAGACATTCCTAGAAAGGAGTGACAGGCTTGGCCAGGTATACTCGGAAATGACGTCACACAATATTGCCAATTCGTATTTAACTCCATACTATCGAATAATCCAATCTATTTACTTTTAAAACTCACTAAACATTTAAAATATTTAATTTTACATGTATAATATTGTATATTAAATTCTATTATTCGTCAGTAAATAAATATTTGACGTCAATTATAAAATGAAATAAGAGGAACGAGAGTCTTGCCTTGTGGAACACCTGAACGTATGAACTCAGTCGAGCTCTCAGTGCTGACCAGTAAAGTGAAATTGAAGTTTTCAAGCTGATAATGTTTATGTAGTTTTAGTTATTTTTGTTATTTTAAGTTATAAAAAGTAATTAATTTCATAAATTACGCGTAAATGATGTAATAATTTAACATTAAAAAGAATAAACGTTTGAGTAAAGAATAACGATGTTACATTTACTTGTTTATCAAAAGTGAAAAATGAAAGAGGATAATTTTTTCAAAGCTAAATAATAATGATTGTGATCAAGCGACCTTAAGAATGGAACTAAAAAAGCAAATGTTAATTGATAAATAATCAATTGTAGGACAACATAAGTATAACGACAAATCACTGGCGACAACGTAACACAACACGATATAAATAAATAATAATATTGATGCAAAATTTATTGCTGGAAAAATTCATTACAGTGTTTATTACTGTAATTAATAAGAAGCGTTTATGGTTTTTTTAATCGATACTTGCAAATAATAATAATAATAATAATAATAATAATATAATAATTAATAATAATAATAATATCACCTTCAAATAACGGAATATTATATATAAAAAAATTCTTAACTGAAGGAACATAAATCTTGTAAACTCGTTTTCGTTAAATGAAGAAATCATGATTTGGGTCAAATGGAGATTTATTTTTTTTAATATTTTAACTTGGGTTCATCTCATTTATTGTTCTTCTCCCGAAATCGACTGTAAAAGACTCTGTCAACTTTCATATGTGGATCCAGACTTTGAACCTCAGGAACACGCAAAATGCAAAGACAAAGTTAAGTTAATAGAAATTATTTTTCGATATATCCGTAATGAGTGAGAACAGATTCTAAGAGTGTGCATGGAGAAAGTGTGTGTGTGTATGTGTGTGTGTGTGTGTGTGTGTGTGTGTGTATAAAAAAGTGAAAACTACAACTATGAGAATAATATGTAGAGTATAGGCCTCTCTGAGATGGAAACAATTACGACGAATCGCTCCCTTGTATAAAAAGTGGAAAAACAATCATGAATATTTTAAAATTCCCCTGAACCGTGAATGAGTCATCTCGTGCGTTATTTACACTAATATACAGTATATGTATATATGTATACCAGCTGAACTCCCGTGCAAAATGAGCTATTTATGTGCAGTTTAATATTTCTCGGTAATCTTTTGTCCATTTTCACCTTTTATACGCAGGCATAATTTTTGTATATTGCAATGATGACTAGGATGTAATTTATACATCGCAATACTAGAATACTAGAATACATTGCAATACTAGAATACATTGCAATACTAGAATACATTGCAATGACTAGAATGTAATATATTACAACAATCTATAATGTAAATTGAATACTTTAAGCTGACGTTATTGTCATACGAAATGCATTATTGTAGCACCTACCGATAGACTACGTTGGTAGTACAAACACCATATACAGTACATCCATTATATATACACACACACACACATATATATATATATATATATATACACACACACACACAGTATATATATATATATATACACACACACCAGTGTATATATATATATAAACCTCCCCCACCAGGGTTCGAACCCACATTCTCTTGAATTAGTAAGGCAGCTAGCCACAACAATAACCATTACACTACGACGTGGTGTTGTAGTTATAATGTTATAATGTTTCAGACCAACAAAGACCCTAGGATCCATCCATGGCTGGCCTACCTAACTGTGTTCGTAATTGTGTATTGTGTATGTCCTCCGTGGTGGCGGAGGGGACCTACAATTTTACGTGGGTTCCGAACCACAAGAACATAAGAAATTTATGTAAAAACTGCCTGTACATTGGCAACGACCAATTTTTACGAAACTAAATAATTATCAATTAAAAACTAATTAATTATCGATTTAAAACTAAAGATAGAATCTCTGGATCCAGAGGATCAAGTCATAATAGACTACTATCCACAAATATGTTACACTCTATATCTATTTATAACCGACATGCAAATATATCAGATCCAAAGAATCCAGTCAATTTCATTACGGTATCCATCCAACCAAAAATAAGTCACGATCCATATCGATTGCGGACCAAGTCAAAATTTACCACCATATACATTACAATATAATTTATATACTTTGGAGGAAAAGTGTAGGTGTGGCTGTAAAGACGACAGTAATGTAGAAATGTGTGTGCACCCATTTTGGGTCTCCCATTTAAAGGTGTTTGTGGGGCAAGTGAAGATCATGAGTTTTTCAATACCTCACAGTACTACGGGGGGCACCGCTCGGCAGAGGAATCTCTTTAAATGGGGTGTGTAAGGACAGAGAGTATCCCCTAACTCAAGATGCTGCCTCCCTATATCCCACAACACTTGTGTTGAGCTGTGTTGAGTGTAGTGGCTAGTGTAGTGGCAAGTTCTATTCAAGAGGTTGTGGGTTTGAACCCTGTTGGGGGCATTCTTTTCATTGTGAAAAATTGTGAAAAATTGTGAAAATCATGAAATATATATATATATATATATATATTAATACCAATAATATATATATATAATACCAAAATTAAGGACTTTGAAGATAATAAGAAAGAAGCAGAAGCGTAGAAAATATCGTAAGTAAATACTATGCGAAAGGAAACTTCAGATATAGGGATGGGCAATGCATATATGCACATCCCCCATTATGCAAAACTCAATACACAAGTGGATACTGCAAATCTGATAAGAAATACATGTTCCACCATCTTACGGTCTGCAACACTTACGCAAGATATGGGAGTTGCAAATATGGAAAAAAATGCAGATACCACCACCCTCAAAGGAACGCAACGAGCGAACAGAAAAAACAAACATCATAGAAAAGTGCCAATTTTTTAGACGCAGCCAACACATTTCAGCTGCTAAATACTATCCAGCAATTAAAAAACAAGCTGACAAATATAAATATAGGAATCCGAGAGCCGGATAGAAGGTACGAACAAAGGCACTTCATGCGCTATCGGGACAACAGGTACCGACAAAGATAAAAAGAGGTAAATTTTCGGAGGACCACAAGGCAACGAAACCGGCACCCTCATTGGAAAACAAATTGGAACCACCTGTATGCGAAAAAGAAAGAGAAAAAATAAAAATAATCTTAGCCAACATACAAGGCCTTAAATCAAACCATTCCACGAACAAAGTTGTATACCTGAAAGGACTCATGCAAGAAGCCGGAGCAGACTTTGCATGCCTCACGGAAACTCATCTTAAAAGACTGCCAGGCGAACTGTGAAAACTGTGAGTCCTGTATTGACAAAAAAGAAATACAAATTGACAACTATAACATCCTCCGAGCCGACAGAACAGTGAGACATAAAGGAGGCTGTGCTATTTACACACGCGAAAGGCACATGGCAGAAATGGCTATAAGTACCTCAAACAACTACGTAGAATGTGTAGCAGCAAAAATTGAAAAATTAAATTTGGTACTAATTGTAATGTACAGACCCCCAAACACGCCAACCTCAAAATTTTCAGATTCCATTACAGAGGTAAGAAACCTGGTAAAAGATCTACACTCTCCAACCCCAAATATTTTTCTCTGTGGAGATTTTAATTTCCCATTCATGAATATAAAAGGATAGGAAAAAATATATGTATACACCAGGACAAGGGAGGCACACGAGAAGACCAGGAGCAGGTGAAAATGCTACTAGCTCTAGCTGATGAATTTATGTTAACGCAAGAAAACAGAAAACACAAGAAAAAAACAACTGCCTAGATTTGGTATTCACAAACAACAGTAATCTAATTGAGAAGGTAGAAATATCCCCAAATATGATATCGGACCACAACATCATTGAAATAACAACTAATATAAAGACAACAGGAAAGGAAAGAACACGCACAACAGAAAAAAAGCAAATTCGAAATTTTTAATTTTCACTCCAAAACTATAAATTGGGAAGATGTGACAGCCAGCATGGAAGTAATAGATTGGAAAACCATTTTCGAGGCCAAGACAACGGAGGAGATGCTAATGACGTCAGAGGAGAAGACGTTAGAAATTGTGGAAAAACATGTCCCAAAGATACAACGAAGAGGAAAGAGAAGCAGGTTCGAAAGACAAAAGAGGGCATTGTTTCGAAAGAGAAAAAGAGTGACTGCAAAACTAAGTAATTGTAAAGATAACAACATCAGAAAAATATTAAATGATAAACTGCAAAGTATCGATGTCGTCATACAGGAACTAATCGAGAAGCATACAGAAAAAGAAGAAGACGACGCTATAGAAGCGATAAAAGCTAACTCAAAGTACTTCTATAATTTTGCAAAAAGAAAGTCGAAAAACCATGCGACTATCGGACCTTTAAAAAATGAGAACAGTGCTTTATCGGATGATCTAACAGAAGTATTTGAAATATTAAGAGCTCAGTACGAATCATCTTTCAGTATCCCAAAAACTGACAAATTGATATGCGATAGAAACGCGTTCTTTGAAGAAGAACCACAAGGGGAAAGTATAACGGATTTCGACTTTACGACGGACGATATTACACAAGCCATAGGGAAACTAAAAACACGCTCAGCAAATGCAAATGCTGAGCCCCTATACTGGATATGGAGACGATCACTAGACACGGGAGAAATACCGGGCATCCTGAAGAGAGCGAGCATAGTCGCAATATATAAAGGAGATTGATCCGAGGCCAAAAACTATAGACCAGTATCGCTTACATCCCATCTCACTAAAATATTTGAAAGAATAGTTAGACAGAAAATCTATGACTTTTTAGAAACGTAGAAAAAATTCAATGATAACCAACACGGGTTTCGGTCAGGCAGATCATGCCTATCACAACTAATGGGACACTACAACCAGTGGTGGGCGCGGTACCAAAATTTGGGGTGCGTTACGCGGTACTGCGGTACCTCAGCATGCCCAGTGCGTTACGCGGTACTGCGGTACTTTTTCAGGTCCCCCTGGTGCGTTTCCGCGGTACTGCGGTACTGCGGTACTGCACACAAGAACAAACAAGTAATAGCACATATTTTCAGAAATTGCATATCGGCGAGTTCGCACCTGAACTTTCTGCCATAATGGCTAAAAATCGATCTTTGTCACAGAAATGTAACACACGTGCAACCGGCTCAAAAGCAAGCACTGCACTGAGGCGTTGTGATAGGATGGCAACGTAACATGTTCAAAACTCAACGTGTCTAGAGTTAGGATGCAACACACGCAGCATTCGTCTTACTGTACTCCTGTAATAAGGTTTACTTCAAAAAAAGTGTTAATTTTTTGAAAAGTCGTGTTTGTCGGTACCGCGGAAAGTACCGCGGGAAATTTGAATGCGGTAGCGGTACTGCTGTACTTTCAGCGATCCTTTGCGGTACTGCGTTATGCGGTACCGGTTTGGTAGTGCGGTAGTACCGCAGTACCGCAGTACCGCAAAAAATACCGCAAGTGCCCAGCTTTGACTACAACAACATTATCGATTCACCGGAAAGTAATGAAAACTATGATGTACTATACACAGACTGCTAAAGCGTTTGACAAGTGTTACCACGGAATCATAATACATAAACTGAAATATATGGGAATAACAGGAAAAGTAGGGAAATGGATATATAATTTCCTTAGTGAGCGGCGGCAAGTCGTTACATTACAAGGAGTATCTTCATCAGAATCGGAGGTCCTCAGCTCAGTACCACAAGGAACAGTATTAGCTCCACTACGCTTCATAATCATGCTAACTGACATAGATGAGGAAGTTACCAGAGACAGCACAGTAACATCCTTTGCGGATGACACAAAGATCAGTAGAAAAATAAGAAACCCAGAAGACATAAGATCCCTACAAACCGACGGAAGACAACAATATGAAGTTTAACACCGAGAAATTTTAGCTGTTAAGGTACGGAAAAATTGAAGACCTAAAATCCATGGAATATTATACCCCAAATGGACAGGAAATTCAGAGAAATCCCAGAGCAAAAGATTTAGGGGTTGTAATGACGGATGATGCGAAATTGAGACACAAAATAAGATAGCAGTAAACAGAGCAAAGAAAATAACGGGACAGATATTGAGAACCTTTAAACGAAGGGATAGGAATGTAATGATTCCTCTACTGAAAACCCTGATAATACCCAAATTGGAATACTGCTCGGTCCTTACATCCCCATATAAAAAAGAAGACATTAGACAGCTGGAAGGGATCCAGAGAAGCTTCACAGCCAAGATCAATGGGTGCAAAGAACGAAATTACTGGGAAAGGTTACGCGAACTAGACCTATACTCACTGGAAAGGAGAAGAGAGAGATACACCATTATTTACACTTGGAAAATAATGGAGAAACTAGTCCCTAATCTTACTCTGAACCCTATAACTCCCCAAACAACGGTGGACAGTAGAAACGGCAGACTGTGCCGTATTCCCAAATTGAAGGCGAGACAGGGCACATCCTTAACCTTGAAAGAAAATAGTTTTGTAGTGAGAGGACCAAAACTGTTTAATCAGTTGCCCAAAGACCTAAGAAACACAAAGGGAGTTGCAGTGGAAATCTTCAAAAGAAGACTAGACGCCTGGATCAGACAATCCCCGATGAGCCGGCGTACCTGGCTATGTGAGGTGGAGAGCGCAAGAATCAAACTCACTACTTCACCAGGCCAATTCGAGAGGAGGGCGACAAGCTTGACCTTCGCGAAATGAGAGATCATCACGCGAAACCTTTGTAAGGTTGTAAGGTAAGGTTTTATATATATATATATATATATATATATATATATATATATAGTTGAGAAGCGAGAAGAAGAGGAAAATAAAGGAGAAAATGGCAAAACATACGAAGAAATGTGTAAATTGCGAGAAAGTCGGAAAATTGAATAAAGCCGGATTATGTGTAATGGAATGTACCGCATATCAACTTTGCGATTGCAAAAATGAAGCAGACCAGACCTCGGGCTTAAACTGCATTCTGTGCAATACCTTTAAGCACTACAAATGCATGAACTTAGATAGAAAAGACAGGAAAATGGTAAATAGAATAAATAACAAAATCATAGGCCTTTGTGGTTTCTTATGCGTCAAGTGCATGAAAAACAATAGAAAATTAGTACAGAGGGGAACACAAAATGTTGAAATAGAAGAATCAAGTACAGCAGTTTTACCGACAGAAAAACATGAAACAGAAAACGCCTACACAACCGAAAAGGAAAAAGAAAACACACTACAGGGAGGGGCGGAAGCAGCCTCAGAAAAAGAGGTACCCACGGCAGAAGAGGGAAATACAAAATACACGCCGAAGAAAACAACCCCACTGGGTAGGGAAGAAGTGGTGGCGAAGCAGAAGAAGAAAATCGAATCACATAAGACTCAGAGGGAATTTGAACGACGGGCCATATGCGAATATTATAAAATAGGTGCGTGCAAATATGGCTCAAACTGCATATACAGTACAATCACCCTACAAAATGCTTCTATATGATGAGGAATGGGAAGTGCAAATACGGACCAAACTGCAACTTTTTTCACCCTCGTATGTGCAGACAGTCAATTACTGAGAAAAAATGCCTGAACATAGAAAGCCCGCATTTTCACATAAAGGGTACGCAAAGAAGAGAACGGGAAAGAACAAATCATATTAGACATAGAAGAAATAGCAAGAGTAATGAAACATATTTTTTAGAAGAAATGAGGATAATAAAAGCTCAGCTTGCCCTTCTAACAAGGAAGACAGAACGCCGCAAACATATGCACCACAACATTACGCACATCACCCTCCTATTCAACACCACCCACCAATAATACAACAACAACAGTGGTATCACGGGCCGCAACCCCAATACTCCCAAATGCAGCGGCCCAACCAATAACACCAACAGGAACCGACATCGACCAGGAAACGACCATCATTTAGGAGAATCGAACACGAAGATTAGAAACCCGGTAAATGTATTATACACAAATATACAAGGCCTCTATACGGACCATGCAGACTGCAAATTACAATACTTGCAAAATTTAGCTACGGAAACCAGCATAGATATCATATGCCTAACGGAAACACATTTACATAAGTGCGAAAAAGGCTGTGAAAACTGCATCGAGAATACTGAAATAGCATTGCTGGACTACAACATATACAGAGCAGATAGAGTGGCTAGACGAGGAGGAGGGTGTTGTATCTACGTGAAAAACACTTACACATGTGAAGTGAGGGTAAAGAAATCAAACAGCACAGTTGAAGTTATTATATTAGAAGTAAAAGAACTGAACCTAACCATTATGAACATTTACAGACCACCAAACACCACAAAAAGTGAATTCCAATTTGCTACAAATGAAATAGAAAATATATTAAAATTACTTGAAACTCCAGCAACAAATATTCTAATTTTCGGAGATTTTAATTTTCCATTCAAATCATGGAAGAAAAATGACGAAGTTATATATGTTGAGAAGTTTCATGGCAACATTACTAAAGATGACAGAACCCAAGCAACAATGCCATTAGATATTATGGAACATTACGCCCTTACCCAGGAAATCGGTGAAGCCACGAGAAAGGAGAACGTTTTGGATTTAATCTGGACAAATAACAACGAGATAATAATAAATAAAAAAGTAACGCACACGAAATTCTCCGACCATAACCTCATCGATATACAATTGAAGTTAGCACCCAGAGGTTCGAAAACGCATCCTAGAGAGGCAGATGGAATATTTGAAGGCTTAAACATAAATTCAAAGAAAGTAAATTGGGAAAACGTAAATAAAGATTTAAAGGAGGTAAATTGGGAATTGCTACTTCACGAGAAGACTCCACAAGAAATACTATGTATAATAGAGACCGAAACCAAACCTATAATACTAAAACATATTCCAGAGAGACAGGAAAGAAAACGTAGCAAGCTTGAGAGGAAAATCAGATGCAGAACTGATGCAAAGAGATTCAAACTAGAGAGGAAACTTGGCGAAATAGAAATGGACCTAAAGCAAACATTCATAAATAAGACAAACGAGGAGGAAAACAAGGTAGCAGAAAACAAAAAATAATCCAAAATACTTCTACACGTTTGCGAAAAGGAAAATGCAGTGTAAGGACAGTATTGGACCGTTGATAGACGGGGAGGCCGAATAGACAAATGACCCGAAAGAAATAAGTGAACTGCTTAGGGAACAATTTAAATCTGTGTTTAGCACCCCTAAGTTCGAGATGGAAGTGGAAAACTCAGACGAGTTTTTCGACATTGATACAGATCAACCAAGAACAAATCCCGGCACAAACCTATTAATGGACTTCGAGTTCACGGAAGGAGATGTAATCACGGCCTTATCACAGATGCGAGACAATTCAGCCCAGGGCCAGACACATGGAGTGCCACATTTCTGAAGAAATGCAAAGAGAGTATTGCAAAACCACTATACTTACTATGGAGGAAATCACTCGACACAGAAGAAATTCCACTACCCTTAAAGAACGCGAACATTGCCCCCTATTTAAAGGTGGTAACAGAGCAATGCCCAAAAATTATCGTCCAGTGGCTCTCACCTCACACCTTACAAAGTGTTTTAAACGCATAATTAGAGGCAAAACTAACAAAATACTATCAAAACAAAAGCAAAATAGGTATCTAAACAACCAGACAACTACGACTTTGATAAACTTTAATGACTCATTTTAATTGGATCGTCCTCTGCAAAAAAGCGATGTATCTTGGAAACGAAGCGATTGCGGATTTATGTTCATAGGAACTTTTTTGTTCACTTTCACGTCCTGAATATGTATACTAACTTATGAAACATAATTTCATAACACCCTGTGTGTGTATATATATATATAATATATATATTATATATATATTATATATATATAGGGTGAGTCACGACGAAATGTCATAACTTCGGGAGCTTAGAGCTGAGGTCATTTCTAGTTAAAAACCTCATATGAACATAGGTTCGAGTCTTAACAGTTATGGAGCTATGGATGTTTGAATGTTTAAAAATAAGAATAAACGAACAAATAGCTCCTAAAGTTTTTATTCAGAAATTTACAATAACTGTTCAAAATGTCTACCCTCAGCCTCAATACACATCGCGGCTCGTCTGTGAATGGCGCACGTAGCTCGTATTAGTTCATTACGATTGTCCTTTATGAAGGCTGCAGCATCCAAAATGCGACGGAGCAATGCATCTCGTGTTTTCACTTTTCTCTAGTACACCAGCTCTTTCATGCGTCTCCACAGATAAAAATCTAGAGGGGTTAGGTCCGGAGACGTGGGTGGCCAATTTCGTGCACCACCACGGCCGATCCGTCGACCAGGGAAGCGATCATCGAGATGCGTTCTCACTGCATGGCTAAAATGGGGAGGAGCTCCGTCTTGTTGGAAGTACATACGCAATCATGTTGCCAAAGGTACATCTTCTAAAAGTGGCGGCAGCTCGTCTTGCAGAAATCGTAGATAAATGTCACCTGTAAGACCACCTTCGAAGATAAACGGACCAATCAAATGACCGTAAAGAATACCACATCACACATTGACACTGAACCGATGTTGAAAATTCCTTTCCACAATGGCGTGAGGATTCATTTCTGACCACACATGTGAATTGCGAGTGTTGTTGACACCGTCGCGGGTAAATTGAGCCTCATCACAGAACAAGACGTATCGATGCAATTGTCGATCGGCATTGAGCCAATTACAAAATTCCAGCCGTTGGGCACGATCCCAGGTTGGAGGTGCTGAACGCGCTGTATGTGGTATGGATACATGCCTTCTTCGTGTAACGTTCTACATACTCTCGTTTGAGGAACTCTAAGACGTGTGGAACTCCTTCGCGTACTAACATGAGGACTCCGCTCTACCATCTGAATAATGTTTTCTTGTTCAGCCACATCTTGTTGTACCAGACGCTCAGATAAAACAGTAACCCTAGGAAATGAACCGCTCTCTCGCAATCTCCGGAAAACGTCGCTAAACACTCGTCGATCCGGAATTCTTCGATTTGGAAAACGTCGCTGGTATTCAGCGACAGCAGCAGCAGTATTTCCATCGTAAAATCCGTAAACATACACCATAGCGGCATATTCGGCATTTGAAAACGTAAAAGGCATACTGAACGCACAAAACATCAACTGCACGCTGTGAAACACAACACTCTAGTACATAGTTTAAATTAGTTAGTTCGGTTCAGTAAGTAACTGTCAATTCAGTTCAAGGTCACGCATGCGCATGCTTGAAATTCAAACATCCATAGCTCCATAACCGTTAAGAATCAGACTTATGTTCATATAAAATTTTTGACTGGGAATATCCTCAGCTGTAAGCTCCCGAAGTTATGACATTTCGTCGTGACTCATCCTTTATAATATTATATATATATATATATATATATATTATAATATATATATGTGTGTGTGTGTGTGTGTGTGTGTGTGTGTGTGTGTGTGTGTAATGCGTTGGATGAATTGAAAAGTAAAGAGAGTAAAGAAAGATGAAAATATAAAGTGATATAATTGACGTGTCGTTCTATTACTAAAAACTAACTTCTTTGAAGATGTTAAATCGAACGTAATGATAAAAACAAAGAGAGGAATTACGTAATGAAACGTTTCGTATTCTCTTATTCATTTTCACTGTATATTTCTACTGTTTAATATGCAAGAACTGACTTTTTAGTTAGTGGTTCATGAGGAGAAACAGCTGCTGTTCATCAGCATTCAAGGTCATGAGTACCGCAGAATCTTTGTAAATTATTGAGGAACTTTTGTTCGTAAGTCAGAATGGATTTTGATTTTTTTTTTCTTCTTCAGGACACTGTGATGATACTGATGATAAAGATCATACAAACGATAATTTGAAAGGTAAGTTTGATGGTATTTTTATAGTTAAAATATTAATATTATTTAAAGAAATTTGAACCATAAACGGGTTATAAAATGTAACCTGTTTCCAGGTAACAGTTTCCTGTTAATTAAGGAATTCTCACGCGGTTGGTGTTTCTCTAAAAGTAAATAGTTACTTGTGTATTAATAGTATATTTGTAATTCTTCCGAATGCGCAGATTGTTTACATTTGTTTGCATGATGACGTACGGACTCGTAAAGGAGAAAGAACCCAATTGAAATTTTGGTATACCCACCAAACTTTTATGGGTAGATGAGGCATTGTCCGAATATTTTGGTCCCTCATGCGAAGAGTTAGAAAATACCCCTTGCTCTCTCATCTGCTATTTAATGCGTATATTGATGGATCAGTTACTTCTCTTAACAAGGCAAAAATTGAATGTTGTACAGATAACACGAGAATAAACAACGTGGTCTATAACGATAACATGGTATTAATAAGACCTTTGATTAAAGGTCTGGATTATTTTATAATAAAAATTTGTAAATTATATAAACAACCATAATATTAGTTTTGTTATGAAAAACTATGATTATGCAATTCTATCCTAAAAGCTTTAATCAGTTAGATAATATTAGTTTCCAAATAACGGTGAACCAATGGGGCAAGTATAAGAATTTAAGTATCTGGGTCAAATTATATATCACCAGCTCCTTCAGTAACGAGTGACTAACGACTCAGATATAAGAAAACATTTGCGCCTGAAACACTCATCATGTCCTTTTCGGTTTGATCGGTTCGATGGCGTTAAAGTTAAGTTAGGTTAAATTATGTTTTGGTTAATTAGGTTTTTAGATATATGGACTTAAAAAGTTGGTACCTCGCTTATGCGGTGCAGTGAACTGACTGATTTGTGGGAAATTAAATATATTAAATAAAAAATTTAATTACTTAAAATATCACCACAACCTTAGTCCTTCACTGGTTTTTAATTATTTAATATACCCCAAACTCAGTCCTTCACTGGTTTTTAATTATTTAATATATCCCAACCTCAGTCCTTCACTAGTTTTTAATTATTTAATATATCCCAAACTCAGTCCTTCACTGGTTTTTAATTATTTAATATACCCCAACCTCAGTCCTTCACTAGTTTTTAATTATTTAATATACCCCAACCTCAGTCCTTCACTGGTTTTTAATTATTTAACATACCCCAACTTCAGTCCTTCACTGGTTTTTAACGAGTTGAAAATAGTTTTGTGAATTAGAAATTGTTTGTAATTAGTATTGTCTCTTCCCCGATACGATATAAAATGATGTAGGTGCGCTCGCTTTTCTCCCGTCTTTATTCTTGTATTAATTATTAAATAAATAAGTTAAATAGTTAAAATTGGCGTCCTTTTTTAAATTCTTTTCGTTCAAAATGTGGGCCGCATGTTCCGTGTGATTAGTAGCTTCGGATACTAAAAAAATCAATGTAAAGAGTACAAATTGAATTCAAATAACGTAAATTAAACAAAATCAAATAATAAAATAAAATTAAACACGACAGCAGAGATGCGCACACATACGTGTGTGTGTGTGTGCGTGTGTGTGTGCGTGCGCGCGAGCACGAAAGTGTTAAATTCCCTCTGTGAAAAAACTCTTGTTAAAATTCAACGCTTAAATATGAAGGAAAGACAAAGTTTAAACTGTGAAAAGATTGCTTTTTAGTTTCCAAATTTGAAGGTCAATATCCACTAGAATATTGGATATTGCCCCAATCAACAAAAATCCGTTTACATAGAAAATAAATATATTGTTTCAATAAATTACTTTTTATATGTTGTAAAAACAAAAGTCTATTATGTGTATATATTTTAAATAAATAAAGTAGACTTTCTTTTAATTAAAATTAGACCTACAGGCTACAGCATAGGTTTAATAACTTTAAAGTGACGTTATTGTCATACCAAATGCATTATCGTAGCACCTACCTATAGACTACGTTGGTGGTTCAGACCAAAAATATAGAGAAATATATAGCCAATAAAATAACTGCTAAATGTTATAAAGATAGAAATATCTGACATGTGTGTAAAAATTATAAATGATTTTATATTAGTTGATGTTAGGCTGAGGCCCGAGAACGGTATTTCCCAACAGCTTCTTTTTTTTGTGTTGGTGACCCATTTTTTATCCCTAAAAAATTCGTGACCCTCCTCCCTTCCCTAATTAATGTTGCAGTACATATCTGAACTGCAAAAACAGCTTCTAAAATATTTTCCACGTGACACTGGAAAACTTGGTATGAAGTGGCTATTTATTCCGTTCAGCGCAGAAAAACTACCCGGTAAATTGACTGAACTTTCTTCTGGCAAGCCCCTACAGTTGTCATTTCCGTAACAGAGGGCTTATATACATTTTGGATAGCGCGGAAAAGTGAGTATCCAGAACTGGTGTCTGAAACATTGAAAGTTTTAATTCCATTTGCAACCTCATACTTATGCGAACTGGGCTTCTCATCAATGGTTACATCAATGAAACTGATTGTCTCTTACTTTGTGTTTAGTCTGTTCAACCGAATATAAGATTCACAAATGCAAAGAAGCGCAAGTATCTCACTGAAAGACATAGACCAACAGTTTCATATAGAGACAACGACTAAAAAAAAACAAAATTTCAACTGTTAAAACAGTTACATTACACGAGTTTTTCACTTTAAAAAAAATCCGTGTGAATTTATGTATTTCTGTAATTTTCGCTAGAAAAATAAACTTCCAATTTTCCATGGAGGCTGATTTTTTTTGCTTAGCACCGGGAACCCCCTAAGGTTGCCATTCCTGGACCCCCTCCCCCAAATAATATATATGTATATATAGTGGGTGTCAAAATTACAAGTCCACCTATGTTTTCTTTAATAACTCTCTTTATACAAGTGATATAATTTTCGTAGGATTATTATTATTATTAATTATATGATAAACATAAAGCAGAACGGTTTATTTAGAATTAAAATAATCAATAATTAATCAATACCAAAATAGGTTCACACATTAGTATTCAGTATGCTTGCATTTAGCCTTCAAAACTGTACTAACTCTTTGAGGTATTGATTCAATCGATTTCCTTGTCTTCTCACTGATATTATTCCATGATTCCTGTGTAACCTCCCGGAGACGTTTTAATAATTTTGGAGCATATTTTTTCCTTTTAATTTTTAAGTGTTGTCCATAGGTTTTCGATTGGATTAAGGTCTTGTGACTGAGAGAGCCAATCCATAATTTTCAATACATCTTGGTCGTCTTTACTCTTCAAATAGTTCATTCATAGCTTTGTTTTGTGTTTCGAATCATTATCTTGTTGGAAAACAAAATCATCACCCACCAAACGTCATCCACTGGGTATGGCATCATAAATAAGGATAGAGTGATGTTTCTTTTTGTTCATTATTCCATTAATCTTTACGATATCAATAACTCCTGAACAACTGAAACAACCCCATTTTAGACTCATCTGTAAACAGAATCTTCTTTCAGTCTTCACTTGTGAGAATTTTTATATTCTTTTTGCCCATTGGAGCCTTTTCTGAATATTTTCCTTCTTTGAAGTTTTGTTAAAGCACTTGTAGTGAATACTCTTATTTTAGTTTCAAGATAAATGTTAATTTTACCGTCTTGAATTTCGGAATAGTTATAAATTCATTTTAAATTAGTTACCCCATTATAATTCAATTGTGAACCACATTAATACTAATTTTATGTATACTATATTATTTTATTGTATGTAAACATAATTAATTATATATCACAATTGTCAGTTAATTATTTATATTCAAATATTTATTTTAATCTAATACCATGTCCATTTTACAAATAAATAATAGAAAACCAAAGGTTATATTTTCCACCTTTGGTACTGTCGCAGTTTCGCCTAACGGACTCAATACGGCTAGTGAGATAATCACTGGTTGGCACTTAACTAGCGGCAGTGCTTATGGCTACATCATCCAGGTTAACCTATACCGGATAGATGCGCTACGGTCCCAAGCCGTAGCTTGCCTAGGCCAACGACGACGACGTAAACCAACAATTGGTGACCCCGGAGCTGGATTACCCCTTCTACCCGAACGACTAGGATTAGACTGTAATGTCGTTCGTGCCCATCACCCCCTTCACCCGAGCGACTAGGACTAGACTGTAACGTCGTTCGTGCCCACCACTCCCTTCACCCGAGCGACTAGGATCAGACTGTAATGTCGCTCGTGCCCTCTGCCCCTCACCCCTGCCCGTGCGCTTTGTGCCTGCGCTCGTCTCAACCTCCACTCCTTCGTTGGGAACTTGTCGTCTTGCTTGTACGTCAGCAAGCATAGGAGAAGATGCCTGACGACGCTGGTGCCATCTCCCACTTGAGCGTAAAGCTCCCCGTCTTCTGGCCGGGTGATCCATTTATTTGGTTCCACCAAGTGGAATCACAATTCAACTTGGGAAGGATCACCGCTAGCAGGACGAAATACGATCATGTTTTGTCCTCTCTACCAGCGAGCATCATCTCTGAAGTCCGTGACGTCATCGTATCTACTTCCACGAGTGAGGACCCGTACAAACGATCTGAAGTCTGCCATCCTGTGCCGCACCACTGTCTCCGAGCGTGAGAAACTACATCAGTTAATCTCGAAAGAAGAACTTGGAGACCGTAAGCCCACTCAAATGCTGAGGGCTATGCAATGCGCTCTAGGCGAACGCGCACAAACCTTCGATAAGGACATCTTTAGACAGTTGTTCTTGCAGAAACTTCCTCCATCAGCTCAGCGTGTCTTGGCCACTATGGATCCTGCTACTCCAGTTGATAAACTAGCAGAAACTGCCGACAAAGTAGTAGAGATTGACACAGCTCCGGTCAACAACGTGAACACACAATCGGAACTGGAGTTGAAAGTGAAAGAGTTAAGTCACAACTCAACCACGTTTGTTCTCTGCTACAAAATCAACGGCAAAGAAGCCATTCTCGGTCAAGATTTACGAAGAGGCATCGTTCGAGTTCCGGGAAGATCTGCTTCTACCACGCCAAATTTGGAAAGAAGGCTAGGAAGTGCATCTCCCTTGCAATTTTTCGTCGGAAAACCCCAGCAGCGAGTCCTAATGGCGTCTAGTACTCGCACTGCCAACCTGTTATTCATAAAGGACAGGAACTCTGGTGTCAATTTCTTGGTTGATACCGGAGCGTCAGTCAGTGTATTCCCTCAAAAATCTGGTCATACGCACTCGGAATCTCCGCCTCTATACGCTGCTAACGGTTCACGCATACCCACGTACGGTACTCAGTCGCGTGAACTAAACTTGGGCCTTCACCGATCCTTCAAGTGGATTTTCATCTGTGCTCAAGTGCAGCATCCCATAATCGGCGCTGACTTCCTCCAGCATTTCAAACTCCTGGTGGATCTTGACAAGCGACGCTTATGCGACCAGGCCACACTGCTTTCTGTTCTTGCCAAACAGGTTGCCCTTCCGGACGCCTCGAACTCTGCACTTTCCCTCGTTCCCCCTAATTCCATGTACCAGTGCCTTTTCCAGCGATATCCAGGAATTCTTCAACCGATGCAGATGGGTGATACAATTAAGCACACCATTACCCATCACATTACAACAAAAGGTCCCCCTGTGTTTGCAAAACCCAGACGTCTTGCCCCGGACAAACTGAAAGCTGCCAAATCGGAATTCCAGCTTATGATAGATCTTGGGATAATAAGACCTTCCGAAAGCAGTTGGTCCTCTCCCCTACACCTGGTCCAGAAGAAGTCAGGAGACTGGAGACCATGTGGGGATTACCGATTTTTGAATTCGACAACCATCCCGGACCGATATCCGGTACCAAATGTCCAAGACTTTACTTCTCTTCTCCACGGCAAATCTATCTTCAGTAAAAATAGATCTCGTTAAGGCTTTCCACCACATTCCCGTAGAGCCTTCGGATATTCCCAAGACTGCAGTTTGTACACCATTTGGGTTATTCGAATTTTTGAAGATGCCGTTCGGGCTACGGAATGCTGCGCAAACCTTTCAGAGGTTTATAGATGAGGTCACCAGAGGCTTAGACTTTGTTTATGCCTACATCGATGATTTGCTTGTGGCCAGCTCAACGGAAGAGGAACATAAGGAACATCTTTCACTCCTCTTTCAACGCTTAGAACAATACGGTGTTACTATTAATGCATCTAAGTGTGTGTTTGCACAGCCAACCTTGGAATTTCTTGGTCACACGATTTCGCAGCACGGAATTACCCCCCTTCAGACAAGTGTGAAGTGATAAGAAATTACCCTATGCCAAGTAATCAGCGTGAGTTACGTCGGTTTCTAGGTTTGGTCAATTATTACCACAAGTTCATTAAAAACTGTGCCAGTGTTCTTGCTCCTCTACACGCTATGATCACACACAAACGCAAGGTAACGAAATTGTTATGGTGTAGCGATAGTTTATAGGCGTTCGACAATGCCAAAAATGCTATCAATAGTGCATTGTCTCTGTCATTTCCTATCAGTGATGCCCCCTAACTCTGACGGTCGATGCCTCAGATGTTGCGATCGGTGGAGTGTTGGAACAAACCATTAACGGTCAACAAGCACCCATCGCGTTTTACTCGAAAAAGCTGCAGCCAGCCCAAACGCGTTATAGTGCTTTCGGACGTGAACTTCTTGCTATTTACTTAAACGTGAAGCATTTTCAACATTTCCTTGAAGGCCGAGAGTTTTGTGTTTTTACCGACCACAAACCTTTGGTCCACTGTCTTCAATAAAAACAGCTGTAACCACTCTCCCAGAGTCATCAGGCAACTCGATTATATCTCGCAATTTACCACAGATATCCGCCACATCAAAGGTGTCTTGAACACTCCAGCGGATGCACTTTCAAGAATAGAGATTACTTCTGTTACCCTCAGCTCTACACTGTGGAATGCTATTGCACAGGATCAAGATAAGGATACGGAACTACAAGAACTGCTCAGAGAAGACTCCACTCACTCACTTTCCCTCAAGAAAATGAGTATGCCAGGATTGTCTGTGCCCCTCTATTGCGACGTATCAACAGCTGCTATTCGCCCTTATGTCCCTCCATGTCACAGACAAGCAGTCTTCACGGATCTTCATAAGCCCTCCCATCCTGGTATCCGTGCTTCGCAACACTGGTTGCCTCTCGCTTTGTTTGGCCCTCGATGCGGAAGGATGTCAAACATTGGACCAAAACGTGCCTTGCCTGCCAGCGTGCCAAAGTCCAAAGGCACACCAGGTCTCCCTTTGACGCATTTCCGCCCCCATCCCAGCGATTTGAGGTAATTCATGTAGACATTGTTGGCCCTCTTCCAGTGATTCAAGGCCAACGTTATCTGCTCACCTGTCTCGACCGCTTTTCCAGATGGCCTGAAGCCATCCCACTTCCTGATATCCAAGCGGACACTGTTGCAAGAGCCTTTCTTCATGGATGGGTATCAAGATTTGGATTGCCGACAAAAGTCATCACTGACCAAGGTCGCCAATTGAGTCTTCGCTTTGGAAGAAGTTTACCAGCTTGTTGGGTACAGTACATGCGCATACCTGTGCGTATCATCCGCAAGCTAACGGCCTCGTCGAACGCTTCCATCGCCAGCTGAAGTCATCCCTTATGTGTCACGAAGACTCCCATTGGATGGATAAGCTTCCACTCGTTTTGCTTGGTATTCGCTCTGCATTTAAGAGTGATCTGAAGACTACAGCGGCTGAACTAGTCTATGGAACAACACTGCGGCTACCAGGTGGCTACTTCACTGCAGGGGATAAGTCATGTGATCCTACGGAATTCGCTCAAACACTTTCCTCTCACATGCAGTCCCTTCAGCCTGTTCCCCCTCGATTGACTAGCCAACAGAACATCTTTGTTTCCCCAGCCTCCAGTCTTGCACCACGTTTTCGTTCGTGTACCTGTCCCAAAACGGCCTCTCCAATGTCCATATGACGGGCCCTATGAAGTTCTCCGACGTACGCGCAAATCATTTCTCATCCAGCGCGGTTCCAAGGTCGACAAGGTTTCTATCGATCGTCTTAAGCCTGCGTTTTTGGAATCAACCTTAAGCGAGGTACATGTAGCTACCAAAAAGGTCCAGGGGAAATCTGTGTCGTTCGGAACTCTTTGAACTTCCTCTCTGGTGGGGGAGTGTGTAGTGAATACTCTATTTTAGTTTCAAGATAAATGTTAATTTTACCGTCTTGAATTTCGGAATAGTTATAAATTCATTTTAAATTAGTTCCCCATTATAATTCAATTGTGAACCACATTAATACTAATTTTATGTATACTATATTATTTTATTGTATGTAAACATAATTAATTATATATCACAATTGTCAGTTAATTATTTATATTCAAATATTTATTTTAATCTAATACCATGTCCATTTTACAAATAAATAATAGAAAACCAAAGGTTATATTTTCCACCTTTGGTACTGTCGCAGTTTCGCCTAACGGACTCAATACGGCTAGTGAGATAATCACTGGTTGGCACTTAACTAGCGGCAGTGCTTATGGCTACATCATCCAGGTTAACCTATACCGGATAGATGCGCTACGGTCCCAAGCCGTAGCTTGCCTAGGCCAACGACGACGACGTAAACCAACACACTCTTCCATTGAGCTTTTCTTGAGCTAACCTCCTTCTGATGGTAGTTTTGCTGACTGGGGTAGCTCTATATAAGTTCACCTCATTCATGATCTGAGTTGCAGTTTTCTTTCTATTACGCAAACAAGTTAGATGAATATATCTATCTTAGTCAGAATGAGTTGTCATTCTTTTTCTCTTTCTTCCAGGAAGGGAAGGGATCTAAAATTGCCAGTATTTTGGTATCTTTTTAATGTTTTTTGTATTGCCCACTTGAAAATAGAGAGTTTGGACGCAATTTGCCAGTCTAGGATCGACCCTGTTGCTTCAAAAGTAATATTTGATCTCTTGCAGCTACATTCAAGTCCGTCCCCATATTTTTTATTGAGAATAAAGGTATTTTTCCATGAGATTATCTCTTAGAATCTGAAAAAAAGATAAATATGATTAATGCGTAAATAATTACTTGAGATTCATGATATGAATCACACTTCAATATAATAACCTAAACATATGCTCCAACATCATTAACACATCTCTGGGAAGTTACACAGAACTCATGGAATACTGTAATATTAGTGAAAAAATAAAGAAAATGATTGAATCTGCTTCAGAAAGTTGATGCAGTTTTTGAAGGCTAAAGGCAAACATACTGAAAATTAATGTGTGAACATATTTTTGCATTCATTGTTGATTATTTTGGTTCTAAATAAACCCTTCTGCTTTATGTTCATCATTAATAATAATAGTCCTACCTAAATTATATTACTTGTATAGAGAAGATTATTAAGGAAAACATAGGTGGATTCGTAATTTTGACGAAGACGTAAGTTTGAGCACAACGGTAGGCTCACTATAATATATGAATTAAAATGGAAATAATATTAAGTCACCAATTTGACCTTTCAGTCAAACAAACAATATTTAATAAGGAGATAGAAATGACTTTGTGGTTTTTCGTTTAATTAGAAAAATAAATAAATAATTTGTTCACAGTGATTAACAATTATTTATACTGAATTTGTGCAATATTACAATGAATGATTAATTATTAGCAAATAAGGAATGATTTTTATACAGGATAGGAGTTAACTTGTTAAGTGATACAATAATGACGAGAAACACTAATTAAGGTAATGAGATATACGGTATTGAACACACAGTAATAAGTAATTAAGCAAGTAATAACTGAGGTAATGAAAATATGGTAGTGGCACAGTAACTGAATAGGACTAACTGCGGTCGTAAATGCGTGAGTAGCTTGAACGGTATTGAGGACACTTTGAAGAGCCTAATTCGGTTAGGCAGAGCTTGTTGAAGTTATAGGCGTTGGAAACGAATGGCCTATCACGACGTAATAAAGCGCTGTAGGCAAAGTGCTGGTAGCCTATAAAAAAAATGAAACTTCGCTGGTCGAATTAAATGAATGTTGAGTGAGGTGAAGGCAGACGGATGGCGCCAGTTGCATCTTGCAGAAGTGATATTGCTTCCAGGGGGATGAAATAGTAGTGGGCTTCAAGGGAGATGATTAACTTCGTGCATGTTTGAATGGAGTTTTGAAGGACGGTGGGCCGCTCTCCGACGAAGGCCGGAAAGCGAGTGGAGTTACATGACGAAGATTCGAGATAAAGAGTGACTGCTGAATGAGGCCTGAGCAATGGGCAAGTGAAAGCGAGGGCGACCTAAAGTGGACTGGCACTTTTATAGGCTCGGTGACGCTAAAGGTTTTGGCCAGTATTTACGAGAAACAAAAGTAAAATAAGCGTTCCTTTTGGTCTGTTCTTGCCCACGTGTTTGAAATTTTGCAGCCATGTGAGGGAGGCGAGGAAAAGGAATTTTCCGTTATGCTGCTACATATACTATATATCTGGGATGAATTTCACCATCAAATCCCAATGATATATAAAATCCTGGACACTGAGCATTCAGAACAGAGTTCAAATGTTTCCTGAACAACATTATGCCATTCCTGAACTACCAAGGGAAATCTTCGATGGTCGGGAACCCTAGACCCCCACTTCCAAGATTGAGAAACACCGCCCTTCAGTATATCTAATACCGTGTTTTCACCCCTTCTTTTTAATAGTTAGTAGTAATCAGGGACAGGAAAGTATGTCGTATCCAAAATCCCAGCATACCTTGATAGGCTATATCAACGTGCTTACTGATATGCAATTAATGTCTGTAGTGAAATTACCTGTACAATGTACTGTACGTACACACAGTGTACAACAATAATTAATGTACTTAGCATTTTACGATTATCAAAGTACCAATTTGTTTTAGTAGCAGGAGATAAGTAAAGTACAGGGTGTTCGAGAAACACTGCTTCAAAATATTAGTGATATTTTTCTTAGTAATTACTATACACTGTAGGGTGTGTCAATTTTGTCAACTTTTTCAAATCAATTTTGGTAGTGAAAATATAGTGTCTTTTCATGTCAAAACTTGAAATTGGCTAACCAAAATGTAATAAAATAACCCTTACCTACATCAATTTTACCTTAAAGTTTCAGAAATTGACTCTTTTACTAAATAATAGGACATAAATTGATTAACTATTCATCTGTCACAGAATTATCCGACTGATCGCGTATGGAGTGTTTTCAAGGTCATATAGTTGTTGTACAATGTACAAGTCACAACATGAATAGAACTGTCCCTCACTCTCAGTCCTCAGTTGCCTCTTAGATGTCATAGACGTGGTTTGCTGTTATTGCTCTTGTACCTACTTCATAGTTATTCTACTAGACGAATACTACAGTTTAACTGTAAGTATGGATTATTGATTATTACAATTATTTATTATTATCATATTCTTCTCTCTAATTATGTTGTAATCCCATGAAATATTTTTTTATTGAATTTTAGAACATCGAATGACTAAACTTTGAAACATCGTAATTGATATAAAATACTTAAATGTTTTTCTTTCTTTTCAGATATTCCTAAGATGCCAAAATTGAAGACAAGAGATCAGTCGTCATGCCACTTCAGCCTGTTAGTCGGTACAGGCAAGGAGTTTCCCATATCAGAACTACCAACAGTGGAGACATGCTGAGACTAGGGTTACTCCTTCGTGAACAAAATACAAAGGATAGAAGGAACTACACAGAGAAAGAGCTCATAAGGGACATGATTCCCCCTCCTCTGCATCAGTGGAAAAAAGCTAATGTGTTATTCAAACCACCTGTACTCAATCAGTATAGAACTATTGAGCTAAAATTAACAAAGCTGTGGCACAAAGCAGTTTGATACTCTTCTTGACATTTTTAACTGCCAGTGTCCCATAGAGTTGTGTTCTGAAGCCAATTGTTCTCCCTCTTGCAGAAGAGAACCTCACCCTCACATTGATTGTCGCTGTCCTCATGAGAAGAAGATCCCTGTTTTGGAGCTAGCTTTCATAAAGGCGCAGAGAACAAAAGCAGGAGGCCAAGGAAGTATGCAGATTGGTTCGGCAGATTATTCAGAAACCAAAAAACAGATTGTTATTGCTAAGAAAAAAGAGAAAATCCGAGAGAGGGAAGAAAGGAAGAAAAAGAAGAGTGAAGAAGCCACCCAAAGAGATGAAGAGCTCTATCAAGAGGTTTCTCACTTCTTTGAAAGCTCTTCAGATGAACAGAAAGAAGCAACATCAGATGATAGCTCCAAAATGCCATCTGAACCTTCGCCGAAGAGAATGAAATACAACACTAAAGACATCTCAAACATTGCCCTTGCCAGTATTCGCCACTATATGGGGCTACGAGAGACTGCAGAGATTGCTACTGCCGCTTGGATAGATGCAGGCCTCATCAGCCGAGAGGATACATCCTTAGTGATAGATCATAATAAGATAAGAAGAGCACAAGAAAAAACAATGAAGGAAATATCTGATCAACATGAAAAAGATTTGAAGGAGGAAGGTCTCTCTTGCCTTTTGTTTGATGGAAGAAGAGATGTCACAAAAGTTCTCCTAGAGGTAGAGGGAATGGACAGAAAGTTTCCTGGTCTCATCAAAGAAGAACACTACGCTTGTGTTCCGAACCTGGTGGCCGCTATTTGTTTCACTTTGTTCCTGAAGCAGAAGTAGAGGGCAAGAAACATGCAGAGGCAATTGCTGATCAAATAATATGTTGGCTTCACGAAAGAAGACTTGACAGTTCACTGCAGGCCGTTGGTGGAGACTCAACTGCGGTGAGCACTGGATGGCAGGGCGGTGTTATGACGCATTTAGAGAAAAAACTTGGAAGAAGGCTTGTTTGGATTGTATGTGATTTGCACACAGGGGAACTACCTCTTCGTCGTCTCATCCAGGAACTTGATGGTCCTACAAAGAGCAACAACAAGTGGTCAGGCCCCCTTGGCAACATGCTAGATGAAGCAACGGAATTAGAAATAAATACAAAATTTTCAAAGGTCGAAGTAGGCCCTCCCCTTCCAGTGTTGTCTGAAGAAGTTATCAAAGACCTCAGCACGGATCAATCTTACGCTTATCGTATTGTTCAAGCAATCAAATCAGGAGAGTTGCCTCAAAATCTGGCTCTCTTGGAGATTGGACCCATAAGTCACAGTCGTTGGTTAACTACAGCGATTCGTTTCTGTAGGATTTGGGTTTCCAAACATGCACAGAAGGGCAAAATGCTACAGAATTTGATGTTGATTGTGTTGAATTTATTATTGGGTTTTATCTTCCTCACTGGTTCAATGTAAAACTTAATCCAATGTGGATGGAGGGGCCCAACCACATCTTGTTTCAATTACAGCTACTGAGAACCCAAAGGAAAGTAGTGGTGGACATCGTGTTACCTGTGGTGAGAAGGTCCGCTTGGTATGCTAGGCCAGAGGCAGTTTTGCAAGCAATACTCTGCAGCCAATGTACCAAAGAGCGAACTGAGGCTGTGGAAATCATTCTAAAGCTTAGAGGAACATCACTAGATGATGACCAGCTGGGAGACTGCTCTGTTCAGACAAGGAAGGTACCTCCGATAAACGTCAATGCCACGAAATTGTCAGAATTATTTAACTTGAGTTCGGAAGTTTTGGAGCTACCAGTGACAACATGTATAACAAACAAAGATTTAACACAACTTAAAGAGGCCCCAATGTAAGTGCCAAAGTGGCCTTCTCACACTCAGAGTGTGGAGAGATGTGTGAAAATGGTCACAGAAGCAGCTAGTCAAGTTTACAGTCACGAGAGGCGAGAAGGCTACATCAAAGCGCAAGTAGCAAGCTGAATGCTGATGTCAAAGAACCGCAACAAAAAGGACATGACTGCATTGGTTACTTTCAAATAAAGACTCTGAATGATATCTTATTGCCACTTTAAATGTTGATAGGATGTTTGCGCACATTTGTTATTTTGTTACGAATTTACGGAAAAATGGAATTTTTGAATTAAAATTGATGTAGGTAGGAGTTATTTTTTATTGTTTTTGAAGCAAGGATATTATTTTGTATGCCAAATGACTACATTAAATTGCTACCAAATCACATGATTTTCAATTTAGTCATTTCACCCCCAAAATTGACACATCCTACTATACAGTATATACACAATATTAATTACTATACAGTATATATACACAATATTAATTACTATACAGTATATATACACAATATTAATTACTATACAGTATATATACACACAATATTAATTACTATACAGTATATATACACACACAATATTAATTACTATACAGTATATATACACACAATATTAATTACTATACAGTATATAGACACACAATATTAATTACTATACAGTATATACACACACAATATTAATTACTATACAGTATATATACACAATATTAATTACTATACGGTATATATACACAATATAGTGCATGAGGTTGTTTGCATTACCAAACTGTTCAGATTTATAATACTCCGACATAATGACCATTATTTGTCGCTACAGTGCGTATTTGACGCTCAAACTTCATTTCGGTGATAGCAAAATGTTCTTGTGGAATGCATCCAATAAATTGATGGTCATCTTGTGAAAGTGTTTTAAACTTAGACAGTTTAGAAATGTATACATACTAATTTATAAGAAAAATTATCAATTATTTTTGTACTCTCAAAAATGACCCTCCCCCACCCATTTTAAGAAGGAGAGAGCCAAAATCAACGTCTCTGAGGCCACGATGCCATTTTATTATTTTTTTTAATAAGTTTTTGAAAAGATTGTGTAGTGTGTAAAAACACACTTCTTCCTCTGTTCCTCACTACACATACATGCAGCTAACACACTGCACAAACTTTTAAAAATTTATATTAAAAAAAAAAGGCCATCATTGAGCCTTGGAGACCTTGTTTTTGACTCTCTTCATCTTCTGCAGAGGGGTTACTTTTGCGGGCGCTCGCCCTTAGCTCCCCTCCCGATATAAAAAAAAACCGACGCTTAAGATATCCATGTTTTGGGCTACATTTTCTTTTTCTTTTTCAGAAGTACGGATGGAAGTAAGAACCCTCAGGATCATGGTGATAACCCTTTTTGCCGTGGTCGCCCTCCTACTAATTCTCTTCATGATGATCCTCGCCAAAGTCACGAAACTGAAAGGAATTTTCTTCAAGTTTTATCGGAAGATTAGAAACAAAGACCCAAATCTCGAAAAAGGGAGAGACGCTCATCTCGACAAAGATGGCTCCAGAATCGCAAATTATGCAGTAAGTCTTCACTTTTATATATATATATATATATATATATATATATATATATATGAAAATTATTTCACGAAAGTAAACACGTGAAAAATATTTATGATGAATAAAACCACGAAGGAAAGGAAACACAAAAAGGTGCTCAAGCGCTTTCGTCTAATGACATCCTCAGGAACACTGAAGTACATAAAAGGTTACGGCCTATATATAGGTTACAGAAAGAAAAAAAATAACATACATACACACAAACATATATTATATATATTATATATATATATATATATTATATATATATGCAATAAACGGAGAAGTAAAAATTAACAAAGAGGCATACAGATTTGTAAGGAAAAATATCGATTTTTAGCACAAGATCAAATGAATTATAAAAATACAAATTTATACTGGAAATCTGCCCGGGTTTTAACACTGCCTTTTATAGTCAAGTTTCGATATATATAAAAATAAAATGAAGATTAAAAGTTAATAAAGTGGCATACAAGTTTACCAAAGATTTAGCGTCCTACCCTTTTTATCTAAATCTGTTTTGAAGGAATTCAAAACAACAGGATCGAGTTGAAAAAGACCTTTGCTTATGTTGAAGTTATTTGAAAGTTGGATAATGGCAGACTCAAGAATATTTCTGTTAACAATGTTGCTAGAGTGAAATAACACTGAAGCATTATTCCAATCAATACAGTGGGATAACTCTGACAAATGGACAAAAAGAGCACTGGACAACTGTCCTGTTCTAACGGAATATTGATGCTGTTTTATACGTGTGTGCAAATCCTTTCCCGTCTGACCTATGTAAAAGGAATCACATTGTTTACGCCCAATTTTATAGATAATGCCTGAATTATTGGTACGGCTATTTTTTACTATGATATTTTTCACAATATTGTTATATGAAAATACTACATTAATATCCAAAAGTTTAAGTACATTAGCAATGCCTAAAAAGCCGGGAAAAATGGAAGTACAAAAATATTTTTTGACAAAGTACGAGTGTTATTATTGACACGATAGAAAGTTCGTTTTGCCTTGTTGAGACAAGATTCCATAAACGCAGATGGATAACACAGATCACTTCCAATACCGTTGATTTTTTCCAATTCGGCAAAAATCCAATTGGGAAAAAATCAACGGTATTGGAAGTGATCTGTGTTATCCATCTGCGTTTATGGAATCTTGTCTCAACAAGGCAAAACGAACTTTCTATCGTGTCAATAATAACGCTCGTACTTTGTCAAAAAATATTTTAGTACTTCCATTTTTCCCGGGCTTTTTAGGCATTGCTAATGTACTTAAACTTTTGGATATTAATGTAGTATTTTCATATAACAATATTGTGAAAAATATCATAGTAAAAAATAGCCCTACCAATAATTCAGGCATTATCTATAAAATTGGGTGTAAACAATGTGATTCCTTTTACATAGGTCAGACGGGAAAGGATTTGCACACACGTATAAAACAGCATCAATATTCCGTTAGAACAGGACAGTTGTCCAGTGCTCTTTTTGTCCATTTGTCAGAGTTATCCCACTGTATTGATTGGAATAATGCTTCAGTGTTATTTCACTCTCGCAACATTGTTAACAGAAATATTCTTGAGTCTGCCATTATCCAACTTTCAAATAACTTCAACATAAGCAAAGGTCTTTTTCAACTCGATCCTGTTGTTTTGAATTCCTTCAAAACAGATTTAGATAAAAAGGGTAGACGCTAAATCTTTGGTAAACTTGTATGCCACTTTATTAACTTTTAATCTTCATTTTATTTTTATATATATCGAAACTTGACTATAAAAGGCAAAGTGTTAAAACCCGGGCAGATTTCCAGTATAAATTTGTATTTTTATAATTCATTTGATCTTGTGCTAAAAATCGATATTTTTCCTTACAAATCTGTATGCCTCTTTGTTAATTTTTACTTCTCCGTTTATTGCATATATATATATATATATATATATATATATATATATATATATATATATGTGTGTGTGTGTGTGTAGATATGTATATATATATATATATATATATATATATATATATATATATGTTTGTGTGTATGTATGTTATTTTTTTTTCTTTCTGTAACCTATATATAGGCCGTAACCTTTTATGTACTTCAGTGTTCCTGAGGATGTCATTAGACGAAAGCGCTTGAGCACCTTTTTGTGTTTCCTTTCCTTCGTGGTTTTATTCATCATATATATATATATTCAATTGTAAAATTATTTTTGATATAGAGATATTGATGAATTATATTATATTACTTTAATTATACTTCATTATTTAAATGTTCTGCTCGTCCTCATGTCCACACTAAAAATGAAATAAAATGATTAAATTGTAGTGCGACGGTGAAAGCATGAGTAATGCTTGCAAATATAAATATTTATGATCAACTTAAATACACAAAGCGCATACACTCCTTCTGTGTGTGTGTGTGTGTGTGTGTTTTATATGAATATATTAATGTTAATGCAAATTGATCTTTAAAATACGATGAGGAATTAAAATGAATGATGAAATTGTTCGAAATTACATTAAATTTGTTTCATCATTCATTTCCTCATCGTATTTTAAAGATCAATTTGCTTTAACATTAATATATTCCTATAACACACACACACACACACACACACACACACACACACACACACACACACACACGGCTTTCGACGTAATCGTTCTGTCTTATTAATTTGATCGATTTCTTCAATGATATTGTAAATATATATGACGAGAGTAAAACAGTAGATGTTATATGTGTCGATTTTCAAAAAGCGTTTGATAAAGTGCCAAATAGAAGATTAATAGCTAATCTTCATTCTCACAGAATAGTATGTTCTCAAATGGATCGAAAATTGGCTTAGTGGACGTAACCAAAGAGTGGTGATTAATGGCAAAGCGTCTAACTCTAATATAAGTGGAAAAGTGTACCTAGCGGCTTGTAGAAGGCTTAGTTTGGGTCTTCATTTTGGCTGTTAATGCTTCAAAGCAGTGCTCTTCAACCTTTTTATGCTTACCGCCCACTTTTGTAACTTTTAAATCTCCGTATCGCCCACCAAAATTAAAAATGCAAAAACTCAAACTAAAAGTTATATACCCTGCATAAAACAATAAAATTAATTGCAATTACCTTTAGATTAATGAGATCCTTGAGCCACTAGTGGGCGGTACCGCCCAGGTTGAAGAGCACTCCTTTAAAGTCTAGCTGATGTGATGTTAAGGCGGTATGAAGAAGCTCAGTCCAGGGCCGTAACTACCTATGAGGTCACCGAGGTCCGGACCTCGGTAATTATTTCCTAAAAAAAAAAAAAGAGACTGAACCGTTCTCCGTGTATGAAACGCATATTACCGCTTTTCTTTTGAAAAGAGGGAGCGTCGAGCGTTTTGTGTTTTGTGTTTAGTGTATAGCTTGGGTTGTGTTTGTAGATGTCATTTTGGTCTGAATTTTGCTCGTCCCGCCGCGCTCGAAAAAAATCTGGACCTCACTAATTTCTAAACCCTAGTTACGGCCCTGGCTCAGTCAGGTGTTTGTTAGTGAAGGCAGCACGATGTTTTGACTTTACAAACTTCATTACCGAGAAGAGTGCTTCACAGCAATAAGTTGTCCCAAAAACTGAGATAAGTCGGAAACTGGTTTTCCTGAGGTGAGGATACTTTGTCTCTGGTACTTGCTTCCAGAACTCAACTGCAGATAAGCTTTTATGTATCAACTTTAAACCCACGTCCTCCTGTAGCTCCAAAAGTTCTGTTTGTATTGAAGCAGCTTCCGTAACAAAAGGTGTGGTAACAGGACAGCCATCGTTGACGACATCAATCAGGAAAGGATTTACACGAAATTCGAAGCATGGTTTTAGCTTCTTTAGTTCATCAAACCTGAACTGAAAATCATCAATTAGTCCTTCTAATTTACCTTTGTATCCCTCCAATTTACTATCTTTTATTTCAATATCAGGAAAAGTGTTTGCTCGGGTTTTCAGGTGGGGAAAGTGGTCAAATGTTTTTGTTACTAGATCTTTTTGAAAGAGCTTTATTTTATTCTGGAAACTGAAAACTGTCTGTGTAAGGTCAGAAATGACCTTATCCTTTCCCTGAAGTGCCAAATTTAGATTTTGAAGGTGTTGTATTACATCATTAAAAAACATCAGATCCTGCACCCATTCGTGATCTTCTAGTTGTGGGTATGATTTTCCCTTTTCTTTCAAGAAATCAATGATAGGCTCCAACAGTGCAACAAACCTGTTCAGGAGATTACTAGTTGATAACCACCTTACAATACAGTAGAATGAAAGGTCATCTGGCTTATCTTCAAGGTCCAGCTCCTCGATAAAATTTCTAAACGCTCGGTGCGTTTTTACATTTGAACGAATGAAATTCACAATTTCTAGAACACATTTCATAACACTGTCATACCTAAAGTACTTGCTTACCAAATGACCACGGTGAATGATACAGTGAATAAAGAGACACACAGGATACTTGGGATCGCGTGTCAAGAGCCCAACTAGGCCTCCATTTTGTCCTACCATAGCTGGTGCTCCATCTGTTGCAACAATGACAAGTTTATTCAATGGTACTTGAGCATTTGATAATGCCTCGTCAAGTGCGTTCTTTATGTCAACCCCTCTGGTGGTTTCTCTTAGGGTCATTAAGTCCAAGAGTTCTTCTTTCACAGTTCCATTGCCAGTAACATAACGAACAAATATCGCCAGTTGAGGGTTATCTTTAATATCTGTGGATTCATCGAGGGCCAAACTGAATGCAACAGAATTCTTCAAATCACTCTGCAACGAGCATGTAATTTCAGCACTGATCTGGGAAATACGTCTCTCTGTAGTGTGGCGGGAAATAGAAATACTTGCTATTTGTTCTCGAAGCTTTGTGTTATCTGGAGCGAGAATTGCAGTAACACTGGCAATATTCTTCTTCACAAATTCTTCACTACTGAAGGGAAGTTGAGCACGAGCAATATTCCATGACATAACAAAACTAGCTTCAGTAGTTCAGTCAGCTGTCTTACACAATGATGAAAGTACAGTTTGTTGGGCAACTAGGCTAGATTTCAACATTGTTAACTTAGTCTTCCGCAATTCTAATTTGGGAGGAAATTCCGTAATAAATTTTTTATGGTTAGTTTCATGATGACGCTTTAAGTTAGTGGCTTTAAAGTGATTGAGTGCCACGTGGCAGATAAGACACACAGGTTTCCCACCCTTAACAGTAAAGGCAAAGCTCTCCTCCCACTCCTGTTTAAAAACTATTTTCTTCTTCATATTTCCGTTCTTACACTTTGTCTGCTCAGTCATTTTAATCAACTAAGGGGTTGTATAACTTTCACTTGTATAGCTGAGAAAAATAGCCACTATTTTATCTAAGAAGCCAATTTTAAAACACACACACTCGTTACTACACGCGGCCCCAGGGTAGCTCGAGGGGTACTGGACACTGGTGAGTGGCGATTGGTGTTAATTACGTAATTATCCCGCTTAGTGCCTGTCACGCAAAAGAAATTGTCGTACGCATGGCGCATTTTATTGTCAATTCAATTTTTCCTTTTTTTTCATATTTTTTTTGTGAAAAAAAAAAATTATATTTGTATTATGAATTTTGTCTTTTATGATAAATACAATAAAAACCAAAATTGTCTCGCGAGCCGCAGTTAACAACCTCGAGAGCCGCATGCGGCTCGCGAGCCGGGGTTTGGCCACCGTTGTAATATATATATATGTCAGTCAGTATTTATTTATTTAACTACATCTGACGCCATGTGCAGACACATTTTTGATTGGCAAAACAGACGAATGGTTCAGCATTTAGGTAATTGTTCAGACCATTTTTTTTTTCTATTATGGAGGACTTCGATTATATTATTATTGTTTGTGCGTGTGATGCAAATTTCCCTTTAAAATTATCACCCACCACGATTCGAACCGATGTATGATGAGAATTGTATCTTTCTTTTAACTTCTTATGTATGAATTTCAATATCTGTTATAGTTCGTATTTGATTGGTTGAGGTAATAAACAAAATGGAGTGGTTTATCTTCACCACAAATATGAACGATACCCAAAGTAAACAATAACAAACGAGAAGTAAACATAACAAACAATAACGTAAACAGTAACAAACAATAACAAACGATGGCAAACAATGATGTTACACGAAGAAATTATACACTGTGCAACAATTTTTGGCTTATGTTGATTTTTCGATCTTTTCTATATGTTTCGGCCACGCTGATTACAGATTTGGCATCGGTTTTGCTCGGAAAACTATAATTTTTATGATATGGTCAAATTTAGAAATCTCACTTTTTCGCCATTTTTAAGGCATTTTTCTGAGGTAGCAAAAGTAATTTCAAGTGCAAAATTCAAAATGTCCCCAAAACTGGGGTTTATTAGTAATGTTTTTATTTGTTAAGGCCCATTATTAAATATTTGTACACATTTGGTTTCTTATTTCTGTTTAGAAAATGTTTTTTTTTTGTATTTTTCAGATATTTGAATTAGAATTATATGGTGATGGCTACCAATAGGCCCTGCAGACACTGTAGATTCATTTTGTTATGTTGGCGGCCATTACATCAATCCAAAGCAAGTAAAGCATAAAATTGACACAGGAACGAAGTTTTGTACAGCAGATCACACTTACTTTGGCATGCCCATAGGCGATCAAGATAAATCATGGGCACCTCACTTTTGCTGTGGAAGCTGCCGTTCCACATTAGAAGGATGGCTGCGAGGTACCAGAAAAGGCATGCTATTTGCTATTCCTCGCATTTGGAGGAAGCAACCCAATCACCATGATGATTGCTACTTCTGCATGTAGACATTTCACTCTACAAGAGAGGTAAAGGTCTAAAAAATGTCCTATATCCAAATATCCCATCTTCTATTGCCCCAGTCCCCCATAATAAAGATTTACCCATTCCATGCCCACCCACGATGGAGGAAATAGAAGAAACGCCTTTAATATCCTCCGATGAAGATGAAGATGCTGACTTCGAGGCAAGCTCCAATACGACCTACTCGGGGATATGAACCTTACGAAAACCAATGCAGAAATTATGACGTCCCGCTTAAAGAGTGGAATCTTTTGGACCCAAGTGTCAAGATCTCTTTCTACAGGAATAGGCATTTGCGATACGCTTCTTCCTACTCCTGTTTTGCATCGAGCTTTCTTTGCTACTGCTGTGATGTGAATGGTCTTTTTGCTGAGATAGGAATTGAATACAGCCCTGCTGATTGGCGTTTGTTTATTGACAGTTCAACTAGAAGTTTAAAAGGCGTCCTACTACATAATGGAAATATGTTTCCATCTATTCCTGTGGCTCATTCGATTGAATTGAAGGAAGAATATGAAAATGTAAAGCAGTTGTTAGACAAAATAAACTACAGTGAATATAGATGGGATGTATGTGGAGACTTCAAAATGCTAGGGTTCCTGCTTGGACTATAGGGCGGTTACACTAAATATTCGTGTTTCCTCTGCCTTTGGGACAGCAGAGTAGATGGTGAGCACTTTGTCAGAAAAAAATGGCCCGTGAGAAATGAGCTTAATCCAGGCAAATACAATGTTCTTAACGAAGCCCTTACAACAGACAAAATTTTGCTACCCCCGCTGCATATCAAGCTTGGTTTTATTAAGCAATTCATCAAAGCTTTGGATGCTGAAAGTGATGCTCTTTACCATATACGTTCAATGTTTCCCAAACTTTCTGAAGCTAAAATCAAGGGAGGCATATTTGTTGGACCTCAAGTCAGACGCATGTTAGCATTTAAGAGTTAGAAGAAAAAATGACAGCTCTCGAAAAAAATGCTTGGCACTCATTTCGGCTTGTAGTCCATGGATTTGTAGGTAACAAGAAGAACGACAACTACGAAGAGTTAGTAGAAAATCTACTCAAACACTTTCAAAGGTTAGGTTGTAGAATGTCCCTGAAGTTACATTATCTGGACTCGCATTTAAAATCCTTCAGACCAAATTTGGGTGATGTAAGTGAAGAACATGGTAAACGTTTTCACCAAGATATCCAAACCATGGAGAGGAGATATCAGGGAAAATGGGACGAAGCTACGATGGGCGACTATATCTAGTGTTTAATACGAGATAATCGACGGGACTACAAGAGAAAAAGTCGCTCAAATGTACATTTTTAAGCATTATCCGTTTAGATTTGTGAGCATATTTGTGTGCATATTATATTTGTGTGCATTATATATACACATTATATACGCATTATGTAGACATTATATACATTATATATACACATTATATACGCATTATGTAGACATTATATACATTATATATACACATTATATATCTTTAAATATAAAATATATTTATTTTCCTTTCCTTTTCTTCATTGTGATTTTGCTCTCTGATAAGCCACTAGGTACAAAAAATAGATTATGGTTTTCGGAAGAAATTAGAGTTTTCACGAGAAAAACAAATGCGATTTTTTAATTCAGCGCACCCAAAAACATAAAGAAACACCAAAAAAATAAGATAAACACAAAATTTTGTTACATAGTGTTATTCTACGCAACTCTTTATAATAAATAAGTTTACCATCAAAAAATTGAAATTCCTTCCACCCAAAGTCCAGCGTTTCCCAAACTATAGGTAAATTACCAATTGGGGTAAGTTGGCTTTTTCAGTGGGCTAATTTGGTACTCTGCAAGTACTTCTAAAGTACAGAAAGTGCATAAATAAACGACATGGCAACACTGGGACTGGTTTTTACGGGGGATGGGGGTCATTATGAAGGTATCATGTGAAAATGGGGTAATGGTTCAAAAAGTTTGGGAACCACTGACCTAAACCTACGTACAGCTTCGGAAAAATTTTCACCTGTAAAACACAAAAACTTACTAATTAGTATTAATATTTTTTGTTTGAATATTTTACCCTTTTTGGTGACATTAATCAAATTTCAGAAACACAATCGAATTATTACTAATTAGCAATTTTTGATGGTCTTTAGAAATTTTATATTTGTAGGGAACTTTCTTTCCGAAATTACACGAGAGACTAATCAAGCGAAAAACGTAGTACCAAGATTTTTCCCTACTTTGTGAAATGGTGTCGGAGAAATACGCGGGCCTCTCAGTACATTTTGCCCCACTTTTTTTTTCTTTCCAAGTTTCTTTGTAAGTTCCAGAAATTTTGTACACAAGTAGTTACATACCTTTTTCACAAGTTTTTATTTTTTCACATAGTCTCCATCCTTTTCTACGGCTTTCCTCCACCTCCAAATAAGGGCCTTTATTCCTTGCTGGTAAAAGTCCGCTGGATTCTGCTGGAGCCACCTCTTAACCTCCTCAACAACCTCATCGTCACTCTGAAACTTTCTTCCACGAATAGCATCCTTCATTGGTCCAAACAAATGGAAGTCTGAAGGTGCCAGATCCGGGCTGTATGGAGGGTGGGGTAACACAGTCAAGCGCATTTTTGTGATGGCCTCTCTTGTTTGCAAACTGTTGTGTGGTCTTGCGTTATCGTGAAAAAGAAGGACGTCTTCAGGTTTTGTCTCCGGTCGAACTCGCTTTATACGTCTCTGGAGTCTCTGTAGGGTAGCAATATATGCCTCTGAGTTGATTGTTTGTCCTTTCTTCATAATGTCCACCAGAATCACCCCTTTCATGTCCCAGAAGATGGTGGCCATAACCTTTCCTGCAGAGGGAGCCATTTTGAACTTTTTCTTGCATGGGGAGTCTGCGTGATGCCACTCCATGGATTAGCGTTTTGTTTCATGTTGAAAGTGGTGTACCCAAGTCTCATACCCAGTCACAGTTCGTGAAAGGAAGTCATCCCCTTCTGTCTCGTATCGAACCAACGACTCGGAAGCAATTTCTTTTCTTTGGGCTTTGTGATCTTTAGTCAGTTCGCGACCGTGAACACACTTTTGATTATCCCAGTTGCTGAATTATCGTATTCACACTTCCTTCACTAATTCCTAGCTCCAGTGATAGCTCCTTGTATGTGACGCGCCGATTTGATCGAATGATGGTGTTAGCACGTTGCACAGTGTGAGATGTCACAGCCGATACCGGTCGACCGCTGCGTGGCTCATCATCGAGGCTGGCTCTCCCTCTCTCCGATGATCTCACACGTTTAGACCAGCGTCCAACTGTGCTTCGATCAACAACAGCATCTCCGTAAACGTTTTGTAAACGTTTGTGAATATTTCCAACTGTTTATTTCTCTGCGGTTAAGAACTCGATAACAGCGCTCTGTTTACGACGCACATCACTGTCAGACGCCATTTTCGAAACTGCGTTAAACCATCCGGTTTTATACAAGGGCGTTTAAACTGGACAAATCTGGTTATGTGAAGCGCAGAAAGTTCAAACTTACGGCCCAAAAGACATTTCAGCCCCACGGCCTATTATTTAGCTAAAAAAAAAGGGTGGGAAAAAATATATTGAGTGCCCCTAGTAAAAAGATAATGTCATTTTGTAAAAGGTAACAAGGCGAAGGTTAGTTTATTCTCATTTAGACGAATGCGGTTAATATGATAATCATATGAGCTTTAATTTCATGTTTATTAACATTAATGTTAATAAAGATCGGGGAGTCTTTTGTTTTAATGACTTTTTTATAGTTTACATTCCGGAGACCACTTTTCGCGGAATGATGTTTGCCTTTCGGGAATTGCGCTTTCCGTCCGCGAAGGTCGCGAGGAAAAGGTCTACAGCGATGTTCTTCTTAAATAAATAAATAAGATGAATTTCCACGTTTTATCCACAAATTCTTCAAATTTATATGAGCCATATTATTATTATTATTATTATTATTATTATTTACAATAAATTAACGTGTTTATCTTTATTGTTGTAAATTCGTTTGATACTTTCGAATTATTAAAATTATACTTTGCTCTTTATTTATTATTTATTTATTTATTTAGTATTTATTTTTTCTATGAAATGTTCATATTTAATCTTAATAAGAGCCCAGTAAAGCCTAAAGCTTAAGGGCCAAATTAAATAAAATAAATAGTCGAGCTTCACAATTACTCATGTCATTTGTAAATTGAAAAAATGTATTTATTTTATTATTTTATTATTCTATTCTATTCTATATATCCTTTATTTATCAAAAATTTGAGTTTGGGGAGTTGTTAAGTTGGAATTTATCTTTTACGTCTTTTGGCAATTACGAAATCAGCAATTCCTTTTATAACATATATTCGATGAATGAAACTAATCTCAATAATGTACATAATAATAATAATAACGATAATAATAATAATAATAATATTAATAATAATAATAGTTATTTTAAAGGAAGTTGGTTTAATGTATTTTTTAAAAAGACTTTTACCCTGATTTATCCTCCCATATTCGGGAAGCGAAAAAAAAGGTAGAAATTCTTCTCCCTATCAGTAGTAGAAATGCATCAGATTTCTTAGACTGAAAAAAAAAAATACTTCAATTGCCTTTTATATTAAGAATATCAATAAATCATCCCGTTTATCTTTGAAGTGATGCATCATTGTTTGTCCCGAAATGGTTTAACCGCAAGAACGTAAGTCCGTGCATCATATTTAAAGTATTCCTTTTAAATTAATTTGATGCATTTCTTTGCAGAGTTCCTATAGTCCTCCTTCCTCCCGCGGAGATCCTCAATTGACGAGCAGCATCAGAGAGGAGCCTCTTCCTCGAGTTCATTCCCCAGTGGCCCTCGATATTCCGAAGCCGAGGGTGAGAATGCCTTCGGAATCCTCCTACCCTGACGAATCTCAGATAGAAGTTAACGGGTACGACAACCTCGCCCTTTCAACCTCCACCATCAATTTCCACAGTCGCCCTTCATCCCCGACTTCCCCGACAGACACTGCTTCCTCCTCAGAAACCATTTCCATGGCAACATTAAACACCACAATCCAACTCGATTCTGGTAATGAAAACCCAAATGGTAGGCGTTACACGCCTTGAATTTAACATTTCACGACTGGCGGCACTTAATTACAGTCCCACAAGAAATACTGTAATACAAATTGTACTGCAATGCAACGTTTTTATAACTGTTTATCTATATTTATATACGATAGATGTCGTTTAGTTGTCGTCAAAAGAACTCAAAATGTGTCATTTCAGTGATTAACGACTGAAATATTTAATTTTGAATAACACTAAAACCTATACTTTTTGGTTTAAACAAACCTATTCCCGTCGTTAAAAGGTTAATATTTTTATATCCAGTGACAATAATCGTTTAAGGATCTAAAGTTTTAAGAATCTTCCTGAGTCACTCCTCGCAGGAATTATAATTGTTAGTTTTCAGTTGGGATAACATCTAGGAATTTTCAAGAAACAGCCTTTTGTTAGACCGTTTTACCACATGAAGTGGAAAAGCCTACTTTGTTAACAGTATGTAATTTTATGTGATTCTTTAGCATATACCATAAAATGTATGTTATGTTTGCCATATTTACCATACTTCGTGTTCAAAATATATAGGAAAGTGTAAAACGCTTTAAAATGAGGAGAAAACCATTTGCGAACTGCGGGACTTAAGCCAAAACTGTAATAAAAATCGAGAAATTATAAACGGACGGTACCAGTTTATATATTAATGAATCTCTCGCGTTTGTATAGTAAAATAAGATAGAAGAATACAAAAATGTAAATGCAAAGATATACAAGATTTCATTTGTACTGTATAATTGTACTTGTTATAGTAAAGTATTAGAATATAATAAGGAGTAATTATAAGTATACCCGGGTATTGTTATGTTCACTTTAATGCGAGTCCGGGATTGATGCAATAATACGCGAAACTTTTTATTTATAAAAGGATTTTATGCAAATTTGCGTATAAAGCGTAAATATTTGAAAAATATTGTATTTTGTGGAATAATAACAACCCAGATATTTAAGACTCGTATTAGGTTATTATTTCAACAACAACAACAACAACAACGCTCATAAATGTGTCAGACGTCAGACATTAGACATTATTTACCTTTTTCCGATAAGTAATGTCTATTGTCTGGAAGGTAAAATTGTGCTTTGCTATCTTTGATAATATCACCATCGCATTTATAGATTTTGAAGATTTCATGAAAGTAGTTTTTCAATGAAACTGAGGACTATTAAATGAACCCCAAGTCGTTCTCATCATTTCCTAGGAACCCGTGAAAAAGTAAATATGTATATAGGTTCTCAGTAACCCCTTCCCTTACGCTCATTGTAAACTCCGTCCATTATTATATAAGGCTAATAATAATGATGATACCTCGAGTATGACGATATAATTATAACCGAGTTGAAGAAAGAAATCAATTACGATTTTGTTACTGTACGAGTCGAATTATTTACAGGCTCAAGTTCATTTTATGAAATATATTTAACTTTTATGGAATTATCAAGAGTTTATTATTACTCATTAATTATTTGCAAAGAGACGGAAAGGCTTCTTTCTTTTCTCTCCATTAATTCTTAATAAAGATTTTGAATTTGTCGCATAACGATGATTAAAAGTGTTTGTAATTTTACAATATAAAAGAGTAAAACCATTTTTGAAAAACAAAATTATAACGGTCCTTTGTTACAATCTAATTTCTAGAATGGTAAAAGTTTCAGTGATGTATTTGATAACTTTATTTATATCGTATTTAAGTGAAAATTATTTAATTACTAATATAGAACGTAAGTACTATTAGTAAAACTATTCACTATTTTGATTAGTTGTCCATTTGACTGTGATTTTGTATGGTTACCCAAACAATTTAATATAATTTACTATTTACTATTTATATCTATTGAATGAATCGTAACTTATCTAATAATAATATAATCAGTTGGGAGAGACAGAAACTGGCACAGTGCTCAGGCCAGACGAACGATGCTGCCCATGAGATTATTATTATTATTATTATAGCCGGCACCATCGGGAGTCGACCCCCCGACCACAGTGTCTTTGCTTCGCTTATAGGGAAACGGCGTTACCTACTGAGCTGCCAGCGGCCGTAGCTCAGTGGGTAACGCAGTTTCCCTATAAGCGAAAAGTCGGGAGTTCGACTCCCAATGGTGTTCGTGATAATGAGCCAGAAGTTAGTGCAATGGGTCACATCACTTTGCATGAGCACTGTGCCAATGTCTGACCCTCCTGACTGATTAATTATTACCCACTGAGCAACAGTCACTAACTAAGATATGTAATGCTTGTATAATATGGAATACCAAACCACAGTACAGAGTGGCCACAAAGTCCCTTTGCAGTGAAACTACAGCATAGCTGTATGTTGCCCTTGTTTTCATGCAAAGGGACTTTGTGGCCACCTGTAGTTAAATTTACTCTAACTTAACGGGAGTCCTCTAAATACTTGAATAGTAACATTCTTTCACGTTTCAGTAAAATTTACTGCAATTTTTTTCTTTGCGTGGCACGAACGTTCTAAGCAGCCAAATCAATACAATATGTCGTTTACTACAGGACTAAGTGAAATTCTCTCGTAAAAGAAATGTGCTTATACTGTACTATATTAACATAAGAAAAGTTAAAATTTTCCTTATCAGCTTAAAAGTTCATAAATTTATAAGGAAACTAAACTCGTCTTTAAGAAGTACTACGATAAGGTTGTGAATTAAACTGTGCAATAAAGACGGGAGAGAGCAATACTATACAAAATATTGATACGATTCTCATTTGTAAGAAAGTTAATTTTTATTTATTCCAAAATTTTTTAATAGTTTATACTAGTTAACTGTGAAATAATGATGATTATGATAATGATAATGATGATATTAGATTACAGTTACACCTTTAAACGATTATTTAACGAATTTAACACCCGAAGTGACGCTGCAGCCTCTTTCTATGAAGGTGGAAGCTATATATATATATATAGAGAGAGAGAGAGAGAGAGGGGGGCTGCAGCATGGTTCTTGCGGGAATCCAAATCAGACCAAGAGGAAACACACTCCAAATACCGGGTAAAATGTAATGTAATGTAATGTAATGTAGTTTGTTTGGTGTGCTGTAAATTGTAAGTAAGCACGAAGTTTAATAAAAAAGAATAATAATGATTTTGAATCGTGAACAAAGGTTTTATTAAAATTTATAATTAGAATTTTCCGGAATTATTTTAGTTCGTAGAATTTGCCTTTAATTCAGGATCATAAAATAACATTTTAATTCAATGAATAAATAAATTATTTTAATTAAAGGTTTTATCTGTCTCGGGGATTACCCACTGCTCCCGTCGTGTGGGAAAACCAGATACGTGGAATGTTTTTATAATTTTTTTTAATTAGATTTTATTTTGTAGAATATGAGTCACTAATACTTTTGTTAACCGCGTTATTGAAGTATTCTCGGATTACTGATTCTCATTAAGTTTAGTTCCGTCCGCGTAAAGACTTCGAGGGTACAGCGCGGTTTGCAGATTCGGTTCGCGAGTTGTAGACTTTTAAATTTTGAGATATACGATGAGTTTTCGAGTTCCTCAGCTCCCAAGCAGAGTTTTTCATGTCTGTAGGGATAAACGGACCGAGTTACCAATTTTTTTACATTACTAACCTCCATCAATCGCTTTATGCATTAATATACACTCGTAGGAAAATCGATGAAAAAAATGTTGCTTTGCCGGAAATAATTTAATTTTAATTTTTATTTTATAAAAATGTTCTTAAAATATATTGATTTTTCGCATGTTTTTGCCATTAATGTTAACAATTCCGGCGAATCACTTAACTTACGTAAGGAAGAACACAAATTTAAACTTTGTAACTATGCAAATATTATAATTTAGAATTATTCCTTTTTACTTTTGCAATGACGGTATTCATCTTTCTTTTGTTATTATAAAAAAACACTTTATAGTGTCAGATAATTACAGAGAATGTCTTCTCTATTTTGTGGTTGCACCAAAATCTACAAAACATAGTCACTTAACGTCTTCCATAAACATTCACAGCGACAGTAGGTGGTGTTTAATATCATTTAATTATCAACTGTGAGCACAGAATATTAAGAAAATGGCAAATCAAGAATTTATGGTAAACTCAATTTAATATAATTGCTCGTATTATATAGTACTTCCCCGATTGCTCGTAAATATTAATATTAATTTGAGTTCCATAATATCTAATTTAAAATCTAGCATCAAATTTTAAAACAAACATTAGAAACTAAATTCACAGACTCTTTTCAACAACAATAAGTTGCATTCGTTAACAACCTTTTAAAACACTGAAAAGTGGAAATGTGAATTTCTTGTGTTAGATGGCGTTGTGTCGCTGGAATTAAATTGCCTCATACTAAGTATGAATATTTATGAAATAAATGTATCAGCAGTTACGTGACTCTGTGTTTTCGTAGATTTTGGTTGTATCATCGGTTTCAAAAGTCGGGATACAGTGAACCGTAAGTAGGGTGACCGACGACTCCGGTTCTGAAGGCAGTTTGGTCTTATCTCCGAACCGGACGCGAAAAAGTCCGGCTTTTGCTACGGTATACTCGTGTCTGTTTTGAGACACACTTTCTATTTTGACATTAATGCAATGATTGGGCAAAACTAGCGGCTGGCAGCTTCTTTTAATCTCCAGCGTTCATCCGCATTTCGGTTACTTTTTTATGTCTGGGGCATCACCTTGAACGAGTGAACGTATTTCCTTCCGTCCAATTCAACGTAATTCGAGAATCGTCACCAAAGATTTCAATGCTTTCTCTCTTCACTTCAGCATTATAAAATATGGATCAAATGTAGAATTCGGACCCCAGCCTTCTTTAGTTAGCTTTATAAGGCTAACTAACGAAAATATCATGACCTAACCTAACCAATCGTCAAGGGCGTACAGTTAACCTAACGATTGGTTAGGTTAGGTCGTGATATTTTCGTTAGTTAGCCTTATAAAGCTAACTAAAGAAGGCTGGGGTCCGAATTCTACATTTGATCCTAAAATATTTTTAAATTTTTAATGATACAAGTTTTTAAAATATTTACTAAACCCAAAATGAAATTGGAATAGGATCATAATATTTTTCAGTCCCAATTTTTCTTCTCTCTTCCCCGTATCTGTCCGGCTTTTTCGAACTACAAATCGGGTCACCTTAGTCGTAATATTGGCTGTAACCCAATGTTCCGACTTTCGTGATCAATGGTACGTTGCGCGATAAAAAATGCCAGAGATAAGCCTGCCACAGGTAATAATGTCATAGATTAGGTTAGATAAACGCGACTATTATTACAGTAATACTAATACTGTCTAGTATTAGTATTAATACTGTATATCATGTCATTTTTGCTTTATGAAATTTTTACCCTCTGCCATTATTGCCTATGGCATTTTTATCTCTGGCATTTTTCTATATTCAGGACTGGAATCGTTCATAACGAAACTTTAAACAAGAAAAAAGAATGCAGAATTCAGGTAATAAAAATACGTTTAAAATGTTAAAAACCAATAAAGTTATTCTCAATATTGGTAGGCATTATCTTATATATATATATATATATATACATATATATATATATAGTCAGTATACATTTTTAAATGTAGAAATAAATGTTAACGCATCACTTTTATTGTAACCTTCTTTAATGTAATTTGACAATATTGTATTAATATAATCAATTACCTGTTCATTATTTAATAAAAGAGGCATAGTGCACAGCGCTTATACTCACATGAATTGTATGTTAATTTCCAATCTGTAAAAGATTGTTTTTATTGGTTCATTCCAGCATACGGGTAGAGCTCCAGCGTCCGTACTTCACTTGGTAACACCATTTCCCATATAAGCGAAATGAAAATACTGAGGTCGTAGGTTTCGAACCCCGGTGATGCTGGTAATAATAACTGTGACAGTTTCTGGCCATCTTGAACGCTTATTATTATTATTATTATTATACATATAGATAAGGCTCTAATCCACAAGATATCGAGGTTATAATTTCTGGTTTTACTGTCATTTGTTTTATTAACATCAGATGTTTCATCCGAAGATTATATGGGAAGTGTTTCTTCGTTTTTACTGATATCAGTAAAGTTCTTAATGATGTTCATTAATGTTAAAAAAAAAAAATCACAAATGGGAGGTTCCTAATAACTGAAAAACATTATAGCTATATGCTTGTAGCTGCAGTGATTTAACCCTATATGGATCTACTGTTACAAATTTCTAACCTTTCATATACATGCATTTATAACTTAATCCTACAGAATATTCTGTTCATATAGGGTTAACCTAACCTCAATTACAAATTACTAAGTTATAACGGAATCAGATCAAACGTCTGAGGTTAGGTGAAATCACTATATAATGCTTTTCCATTCGGGGAACCTCCCGTTTGTGATTTATTTTTTACATTTTTACATTCTACTGATCAGTCTATATTACACCCTCGCATACAACAGTTTGGGGAAGTACAAGTCATTATATTATTTATCCATCATCATACTGCATAAAGAAGTGTCAGAATCATAATTATGAGGTCCCAAAACCAACCGAGAAAAACAAACCAAACCCTTTGTTCAGATATTGTTCAGTGCGAGGTTTCTCTCTCGGGGTGACGCCCCTTCCCCCAGTGACCACGAATGTTGTAGGTCACTCATTGTCCTGTTCGTGGGTAGGTGGAAACGTATAACTTGTGAACGTCATTAAGAACAAACTGGAACATTGTGGCGATGGGTATTAGGCTCGGTCTATAGATGTAATATACATTGATTTTTGCCAAAGCTTTCGATAAATATAATTATAGGATTACAGCACAAACTTATAACAAGAATATCTGAAAAGCTGGGACGATGGTCATTTAGTTTTCTAATCCAAAGAACATAAGAAATCGCAGAAGTCATTAGCTGTCCCACAAGGTACTGTGATGTTTATAATAATGTTATAAAGTTATATTGTTATAATGTTTCAGACCAACAAAGACCCTAGGATCCACTCATGGCTGGTCTACCTAACTGTATTCGTAATTGTGCATTGTGCATGTCTTCCGTGGTGGCGGAGGGGACCTACAATTTTATGTGGGTTCCGAACCACAAAGCCTTAATTTTACTACTTTAAACTATACCCAATCTATCAACATATGCGTCTAATCGATTTTTAAACATGTTTATAGACGTGCTACTAATTACTTCTACCAGCAAACTATTCCACCTATTTACTATTCTATGCGTAAAAAAGTTTTTGGCAACTGCTGTCTCGAACCTTCTACTTGTCAACTTACACCCGTTATTTCTAGTCCTATTATATTGAGATATTTCGAAAAAGCTATCTCTATCTCCGTTATCGAACCCATTCATAATTTTGAAAACCTGGATTAATGCAAAAAACTTCACTTTTCTACGTGAAGGTCAAAATATGATAATAAAAACCCACTCTAATAGACAGAGTTTATTTCCACAACAGTTTCGATGCCCACTGGCATCCTCTTCGGGTGGATACAGGAAAACGAATGAACCAAAAATAAGAGGGAAAACAGTCCAGGGACCATTAAGAAATTCGCACCTAGGTTAGATACAGTTCTCCCGACAACGGAAGGGCATTTTTATTAAAGAGACCCGCTTATAAGTACATATCTTCTTGTTCTATACATACAGATTCTATTATTATTTTTTTTATATAATTATTACATTTATTATTACATTTATTACATTTAATATTGCATTATTATTTATTACAGAAATTATAAATTTATTATTACATTGATTATTACATTGTTGTTTATTATACAGAAATTATAAACCGAAAAACGAATGAAAAAGGCGAGAAGGAAACAATCCAGAGACCATTAAGAAATTCGCACCTAGGTTAGATCCCGTTCCCCCGACACTAGAAGGGCATTTTATTAAAGGGTCCCGCTTATAAGTACATTCGCACAAGTTAAAACTATCTTGTTGTTCTATACATACAGATTCTATTATTTTGACATAATTACTGCATTTATTATTGCATTTACGTTTTTTAACACTTATTATTACCTTTACACTTATTATTACATTTATTTTATTACCTTTATTATTACATTTATTGCATTACATTTATTTCCACATTTATTACTTCCATTATTACATTTACATTTACGTTTATTATTCCATTTACATTTTACCGATAAAACGAATGAACCAAAAGCGAGTAAGGAAACAATCCAGAGACCTTTAAGAAATTCACACTTAGGTTAGAACCCGTTCACCCGACACCATAAGGGATTTTTTGACCAAAAATCTCATTAGAGGGTCCAGCTTATAAGTACCTTCGCACAAATTAAAATTATCCACTTGTTCTATCCATACAGATTCTATTATTTTTCGTTTGACATAATTATTGCATTTATAAAGTAACTTACTTGATTCCCAATCTATAGCATGGTCATTTTAGCTGGCGTGATAAAAAATTGCATTATTAGTATTACAACTTCTGAAGGCATATTTGTGTTCTTTATTAATACGGGTTTCAATATTTCTTCCAGTTTCTCCTACGTATACTAAATCACAACTTTTACAGGGAATGCTGTAGGCACAGGCTTGTTCCTGTTTTGCAACGTTATTCCTAACCAATTTACTTTTTACGGTGGACGAATATTTGAACGCCAAAGCAAACTTAAAATCTTTCGTCAACGGTTTTACTCTTTCTAAGCCGGCAATGTAAGGCAAACTCACATATTGTTTTTGGTTAACTGAAGGCTCCCGAGGGGCATAAAAAGATTTTCTGGCTTTAAGATACGCCTTTCTGATAAACCACTCAGGATATTTTAAATCCTTAAAAATGTTCCAAATCTTTGAATTTTCCAGGTTCCAGCAAATGTGGGCTACAAATCCTGAGTGCTCTTAGAAACATGGAAGAATAATTGAGCTTTTAACCCCTTCATCATGATATGAAAAATAATGAATGTACGAATTACAATGAGTAGGTTTTCTATAGACCGTGAAATTGGGCTTTCCGCTTTCGTTAATGACCAAAACATCTAGAAAAGGTAATCGTTTGTCGTTCTCCCATTCATATTTAAATTTAATAGAGAGAACAAGATTATTTAATGACTGAAAGAAAGTGTCAAAGTTGTTCCAGTGGTCAGGCCAAAATGAGAAAATATCATCTACTGTACATAAAGAAACCAAATTAAATTCCTGGGACATATTGTTTGCAACAATTCCGACTCATAATATTCCATGTATAATGTACTCAGTATTGGGGATAAAGGGGACCTCATTCCAATACCAAAACGTTGCAAATAAAATTCTTTCCGAAGGAGAAGGCATTGTTTCTTTACTCGCTTTTGGTTCATTCGGTTTTTCGGTAAAATGTAAATGGAATAATAAATGTAAATTTAAATGTAATAAAGGAAGTAATAAATGTGGAAATAAATATAAATGCAATAAATGTAATAACAACGGTAATAAAATAAATGTAATAATAAGTGTTAAAAAAACGTAAATGCAATAATAAATGCAGTAATTATGGCAAAATAATAGAATCTGTATGTATAGAACAAGAAGATAGTTTTAACTTGTGCGATGTACTTATAAGCAATGTTCCCTCTAATTTTTTTTAGTCCGTGTGCGCAAAAAATTTTCGTTGTGCATACATTTAGATTCATGGTAAAAAATTGTGCAAATTTTTCTGAGCGCTATTATCTTCAAAATTAAATATATACAGGGTGTACATAAAGTCAGGATCTATTTTTGTGAAGCACTTGGAAATTATATGGAATTCAATCATAAAATGATAAAGTGGTAACATTTATTAAATAATTAAGAGTAGGATTCGACGTGACGCCCATCAGTATCCCTGCACAGCTCAAATCGTTCCGCAGCATTTCTAAACACATTCTGGAGCATTTGCGGGGTTATGTTATCTGCAGCAGTTCATATACGTGTACGTAAGTTTTCAAGACTCGTAATCTTCGTCTGATTGACGTGCGACTCGATAAAGCCCCATGCAAAGAAATCTAAAGGGGTTAAATCTGGTCATCTCGCGACACAAGGTCTGTTGCTTCCGCGTCCGATCCAGCGATTTGGAAAACGTCCATTTAGATAATCCTGAACAATTTTGGCATAGTGACAAGGAGCACCATCATGTTGATTCTAAGGGGATAGGATTCGTGTCATAACATGACGTAATGAGAATCTATAAATAGATCCATAAATTGTTTAGACTTCATTCTCTTCATTGGAATTGCATCGGAGTGACGTGTATTATTTACTTGTCAAGATGTATAGAAGAAGGAAGTTTGTTCCTCGAAAAAGGAAGTATGTTCCTCGAAGGAAAGTTAGATGGCGGTCAAAGGAGAAGATATTTACAGCTTCAATGAAATTTGTTTATTTGTCTAAAAATACTTTTGATGTTAATGCAGATGGATATTACATTGAGTTTGGATCTTTTAACTAAGGATGCTAAATCAACTATTTTAAAATTTAATTATTATCAAGTAACGGGTGTATCTTTTCATAGTATTCCCGGAATGAATATGTCTGGATATGTTATTAATTATGAAGATTCATTAAGTCGTAAGAAAGATGTTAGGGAAAGGTTAGAGGGACCTAATGTAGGGATATCTCCATCTCCATATGTAATTGTTCCCCATTGTGTTTTGTTTGAACCTAATATAGATTCCTCACATAGTGCAGAGCAAGTAATGAATCATCCCAGAACAAAGTGGTTCTCACCTTTTAAGGAGTTTAGAATGTATCGTAGACTGAAGCCGGTGTGTGATTTAGGTAAACAAGTAACTGCCCAATTCCCTAATACTTTAATTAAGATATCAACCAATGATTTAGCTAAACCATTAGGTCATATTTATGTTGGTAAATATACACCTGACGGATCTCAAAAAAATGAGTATGCATTTACATATGTTAATCGAATTGTATTTTATGTTAAGCTGTATGGTATGAAACTAAAAAAAAAAAAAAAAAAATCTTTTGGTTCACCCTGTATTATTTGCCATTTTTGGATTACCCTGTATTCGCGCGATTTTTTCCTAGTATTACCTAGGAAAAAAAATCGCGCGCGCGCGTCCAGGAATAGAAACTGACGTCATGAAAACGTCATACATCTCTTGCTTATAGAACATCCGGTCTACATCCTGTTTATGGTTTTATAATACCAATGATTTTGAAAATAATAATGATGGTCTGCAGAGCGCCCTCTGCAAGAGTTAGAGCCTCGCCAGAGGTAGTTAGATGTACGAAGTTTTTTATTGTGTTTGGCCAAACAATATTGGTTACATAGATTTTTAAGGTTTGGTTAGTATTGTAGTATTCATATGGGTAGAGTACCTAAGTTTTCAAGACTCGTAATCTTCGTCTGATAGACGTGCGACTCGATAAAGCCCCATGCAAAGAAATCTAAAGGGGTTAAATCTGGTCATCTCGCGACACAAGGTCTGTTGCTTCCGCGTCCGATCCAGCGATTTGGAAAACGTCCATTTAGATAATCCTGAACAATTTTGGCATAGTGACAAGGAGCACCATCATGTTGATAGACGACGGTACTAACAATCTTATCCCCAATCAGCTGAGGTTCAAGGAATTGCTGCAACATGTCCAGATAAATAAGCCCCGTAATGTAGCTTCAGCAAAGAAAAAAGGACCATAAACCTTAGATTTTGTTAAACCCATCCAGACATTAACTTTAGGTGAGTCTCTTTCCCAATTTTGGACGAAATCATTCGGTCTTTCATCTGCCCAAATTCGACAGTTATGGCGATTTACTTTTCTACACGTATGGAAAGTGGCTTCATCACTAAAGAGAATGTTGTCCATTAAATTATCACTCCAGATTTGTTCTACGAGATCAGCACACACAGCACTTCGTCGAGGGAAATCTTCCTCATGTAAATCATGTAAAACCTGCAAATGATAGCTTTTCTTCTGCAAATTAACTTTCAGAATTTTGTGCACAGATGACGTCGGGAGGCCGAGTCTGTGTGATGCAGCACGAACGGACGTACGTGGCTCCTCATTGATAATTCCGCGGACTGCATTCACGGTAAGATCTGACATACACGGTCGTCCTGATCTTGCTTCATCATTTACAGATCCCGTTCGTTTAAATTTGTTCACCAATTTTCGTATTGTCTTGTCTATTGGCCCCGGCTTATGAAATCTCCTTCTAAACTTCTCTCTGATGTCATTGTATTTCTTTCCCTCGATTCGCCAAATTACTATTGCCACACGCTCTTCTGTATTCATTCTAAGGGCTTCTGAAAAGAAAAATAGAAAAAAATAATTATTTCACAAAAATAGATCCTGACTTTATGTACACCCTGTATAAATATTAACTACTTAATAAACATTATTTCCATAAGGTGATAGCTTGATCATTACGGTACTATTAAATGGATATTAAGAAACTGTTTACAATATTATATATTCTTAAAAAAGAAAACATTTTATCCATTCTAAAAATATGAATAAAATAAAAAATAGTAAAATAAAATTCAACCAAACAAAGAAATAAAATAAAAATAACATTAATTGAAAATGACTATTTTAGTTATCATTTCTCAAAACAATTTTTAGCATTTAGCAATTTAAAATAGACTATCAAGATTAATACATGATTTTATCCATTCACAAAATAGGAATAAAATAAAAAATAATTTTATTTTTTATGAATTATGAGATAATTACTATTCGTTTTTATGCAAAAATAAGAAAGAGAAGGTTTATATTCAATGCGTTAATGTATAAAAGAAAAAAATGCAAATACATGGAGTAAAAAAAATCTGTATTGCGTAATTGCGCGGACGTCGGCGAAGTCGGGCGGAAGGGGTTAATATCATACTTAAAAGAGCGACTATAGAGTATGTTGATGCAAATGGTCAGACCTTGTGTGACGGTATATTTTTTAAATTACTTCATTTACTGTCGTGACTCATGATACGCTTGAGCCTGTGCGCATTTTATTTTGCTGTGTGCGCGGGTTTCACAACGCGTGTGCGCGCGCACACGCGCACACCTTAGAGGGAACATTGCTTATAAGCGGGACCCTTTAATAAAATGCCCTTCTGGTGTCGGGGGAACAGGATCTAACCTTGGTGCAAATTTCTTAATGGTCTCTGGATTGTTTCCTTCTCGCCTTTTTCATTCGTTTTTCGGTTTATAATTTCTGTATAATAAACAACAATGTAATAATCAATGTAATAATATATTTATAATTTCTGTAATAAATAATAATGCAATATTAAATGTAATAATAAATGTAATAATTATGTAAAAAATAACAATAGAATCTGTACGTATAGAACAAGAAGATAGTTTTAAATTTGTGCGAATGTACTTAAATAAAAATGCCCTTCCGGTGTCGGGAGAACGGTATCTAACCTGGGTGCGAATTTCTTAATGGTCCCTGGACTGTTTTCCCTCTTGTTTTTGGTTCATTCGTTTTTCTGTATCCACCCGAAGAGGATGCCAGTGGGCGTCGAAACTGTTGTCGAAATAAACTCTGTCTATTAGAGTGGGTTTTTATTATCAAACCTGGATTAGATCACCCCTTAGCCTCCTAGTCTCGAGTGTAGTCAATTTTAACTCCTTAAGCCTATCCTCGTACGACTTCGACCGAAGAGACGGAATCATCTTAGTTGCTCGTCTTTGAACTCTTTATGTAGATTTTGTCAATATCCTTTCGCATATGCGGATTCCAAAATTGGATCGCGTACTCCAAATGGGGTCTAACTAATAATTTATAAAGAGGAACAATAATATCGCGCGATTTGTACTCAAAATTCCGAACTATAAAACCTAACATTTTGTTCGCTTTGTTGACCGCTGATGTACTTTGTTTGGCTACTTTTAAATCACCAGTGACGTTAACTCCTAAATCTTTTTCCTGCTCTACGCTTGCTAACTCCTTCCCTGACATACTATACGCAAAATTACCGTTGCGCGAACCTATATGTAAATTTTGAGACTGTACTGACTTGGCCGACATCTAAATCGTTAATATATATAAGAAAAAGCAAAGGGCCCAATACAGAACCCTGAGGAACGCTACTCGCTACATTAGCCCAACACGACTCCGCTCCATCAACGACCACCTTCTGTTTCCTACCTCGCAACCGCTCTTCTATCCAATTTATTACTACACCCCTGATTCCATGAGCCTTAGTTTTTTCAATGAGTCTTTTGTGCGGTACGGTGTCAAACGCTTTTTGAAAATCTAAATACACTACATCAACCGCCCGATGACTATCGTAAACTTCAACCACGCTTTGAAAAAATCTAAAAGATTAGTTAAGCAAGATTTGTTTCGCCTAAAACCGTGCTGCGTATTTCTAACCAAGTTATGCAATTCTAAGTGTTCGACTATACGATCCCTAATTATTAATTCCAGTAGCTTACCTACAGCAGACGTTAAACTGATTGGCCTATAATTTCTCGCCGCACCTTTATCGCCTTTCTTAAAGATAGCATTTGCTAACTTGAAATTATCTGATACGCACCCCTCAGAAATAGACGCATTAAAAATCTTTGTTAGCGGCACAACAATGCTATCTTTTAATTCTTTTAGTTGTGTGGGATATATGGAATCCGGTCCCGGTGATTTACGCATTTTTATTTTATCAATATAGCGCATTACCGCCCCTTCACTGACCACAATATTATCCAAAATATTACCATTATCAAAAGGTATTATATCTATCTTAGGGATATTCGTTACATCTTTTATAGTAAAAACTGACGTAAAAAATTCGTTTAGCAAGGTAGCCATTTCCTTGTTTTCAGAAACTAGCTCTCCGTTAACATTTTTCAACGGCCTCAAGACACTTTTTACTGGATTTCTATTGTTGACGTATTGAAAGAATCGCTTGAAGACATGAAGACATAAATGTAGATATTAAGAACAGTGTCTTATCTTGCTTCGCGGAAAACGTTCATGTCAACATTATGAAGATTTAATATCAGACGTTTCGGGAGTCAAAGTCCCATCATCAGTGGCATGTTTAATTTGCACGCAGTTATTATAATTTAACTTATATATATATATATAACTTTATATATGGACTCCAAACTTCTTAAGTATATTTTACACTAGGGGGACTAGTTCCCCATCTGTAGAGAAAGTACAGTAAAAATTTCATTCTTTTATTTTCAGTTAATAAAAAAAAATACAAACCTTTTAACATATCAGATTTTAAAAAATCACCCCGTGTAATTACACCTCAGAAAGTAATGAATATAAGCTGGTTAATCACACCACAGGCAGTTTTTGGGAAGAGTGAGGACTGAAGAGGTCACCGCTTTTTCACAAAACGGTTTATCATTTTCAAATGAATGACTTAAAGTTTCCAAAAACCGGGTAGAAAATTAACTAAAGCGATTGAACGTCAGAAATTATGGATCAGTGAAAGAAAGCCACCCCCAAATGGGTCGGGGGTGTCTTTCTTTCATTGACACAAGTCGGGAGTGGCTTTCTTTCATTGATCTGTAAGTTATTTAGGTAGGTAGGTTATTTAGGTTAGCTTAGGTTAAGTTGTGATATTTTAGTTAGTTTAAATGAAAATATCATGACTTAACCTAACCAATCATCAAGGGCATACAGTCATAAATAATAAACAATTCCTCATGAAGGTGTTTTTACTTACATACTTTACTTTAGTGATTTTGGGGGGCGGCATTGTTACTTGATCATTTTATAGCGTGGCAGTGTTTACTAGAAACTTTTTGGGGGTCGCTTTCTTTCATTGATCCGAAATTATTCCTTTACATACATTATAAATGGTGTATTCTATACATATATTGAGATTGAAAAAAGTCTCTTTATCACCGATTTTACAGAATCTGAAGTGTCTTATATGAAATTTGCTATTATGAAGTATTCAAATATTAACGATTTAAACATACAAAGTTGTAGAAACGGTATGTTTGAGTTTATAAATGTCTATGGTTTTGTACAGTTTCTGCAGTTTGTACAGCTTGAAATGCTTTCCTGTTGTGGTGCGGAGAGGGGTAGTTAAGGCATAGTGTCCGTATTATGGACTAAAACAATGAGCAGATGCATTGTATGTGATTGATGCAAATACTGTGATTGAGCCGCACGAAAGAAAAATGAAAAGATTAACATTTATTTCGAGAATTATAAGGAATAAGAAATTGTAAATAGTCGCCAAATTAGAGAAGTGTTAATTTTTAAAAGTAATGTGAATTAAAAGCTGAGTATGTAGATAACAAAAATGTTATCCCCGCAAAATTGATATCCAGTTTTCTTTAATTGTGTATATGAATGGGTTTTTTAGCACAGACTTGTTTATTTAATGTTGTTTAATTTATTATTATTAATGATAATTATGAGTATATATGAATGGGAGAGAGTTACAAGGAAAGTTATAAAGAAATGAGGGATGCCACATCAGTTTTACATGTTCGTCTACGAGATATTGACAGACTTCACTCAAACATATACCAATTACTGAGAGGAGACATGAGTACAGAAATGCATCCAACCAGACACAGTACGTAGTCGTGGTTGACGGTATATGAAATGCCTCTAAATGTAACATATTGTCTTTTATTTTCAACATCGATGCAGCGTATGGAAGAGAGAGAGAGAGAGAGAGAGAGAGAGAGAGAGAGAGAGAGAGAGAGAGAGAGAGAGAGAGGAATAAAATGCTTTTTCATCATCTCATTTTTTAGTCTGGTACAATAAAACTGATAATTAAACCGTTTTTATCAGGTTTCAGCTTTTGTTGTAGCGATAATAATAAAGATAATAATAAAGATAATAATAACGATAAAAAGTGATAGTAAGACACTCGCTGGGAAAGATTCTTTTTAATGTCTTCTAAGAAGAAAATGATATGCTCATTATCTGTTGTATTTTTGAGACCTTACATGTTTTCCAATTGGTCTATTAGATTAGGTTACGTTTTGGCTCTATTATGTAACTATCCCTGGGGATAGGGGATTTAAAGAATTATTCCCACCTGTATGTAACTTCCCACAAACAGGGACGATCAGAGAGAGGGCATAGCGGTGGCTTTCCCGCGACGGCTCAGGCTGGGGAGTCTGAATGTGTGTGGATGTGGTCAGGATGATAAGAAGGGAGAGATTGGTGCTCTGTTTCGTGAAAGAGGCCTGGAGGTCCTGGCCTTGAGTGAAATAAAGCTGAAGGGTAAAGGTGTGGAGTGGTTTGGGAATGTTCGGGGGGGTAAGTCCGGGGTAAGGGAGAGGGGAAGGGCAAAGGAGGGGGTTGCGCTCCTGATACGTGGTGGGCTATGGGAATATGTGAAAGAATGTAAGGAAGTGAGTTCAAGGCTGATGTGGGTTAGAATGAAAGTGGGCCAAGAGAGGTGGGTGATTGTTAGTGCGTATGGACTTGGGAATGAGAAGAGCGAAGAGATACGGAATGCTTTCTGGGACGAACCGAGTGAGTGTTTGGGTAGTTTTGATGCGAGGGACCTAGTTGTCGTGTTAAGGGACTTGAATGCGAGAGTGGGGAATGTGCCAACTGAGGGTATAGTTGGGACGCATGGGGTGCCTGGTGTGAATGGAAGTGGGGAAAGGTTAGTTCATTTGTGTGCTGAAAGAGAATTGATGGTTGGGAATACATGGTTTCGTGTGGGTGATTGGGAAGAGTATGAGAGGAGGAGACAAGAAGTAAAGAGAAAAGTGCGAAAGCTGAAAGAGAGAGCAAATAAGAGATGGGGTATGAGAGGGTCAGAAAATTTCAAGGCGAACAAGATGTTTTGGAGAAGTAAATAGTGTGATGAAAATGAGAGGGCAGATGAGCATGACTGTGAAAAGAGTCGATGGGGAAGTGATAACAGAGAAAGATGTGAAGACAAGGTGGAGTGAGTATTTTGAGGGAATGTTGAACGTGTCGGAAGGTAGGGAAGCAGATGTGCTATGTTAGGCAGAGAGGGGGTTCGGAGTATGAGAGTTGTGGCGAATGGGTTGGTCCGTAGGGAGGAGGTGGTGGAGACCCTAGGCAGGATGAAAGGTGGAAAAGCCGTAGGAGTGGATGGGATCGCTGTGGAGCTCTTGAAAATGGACGGTGAATGTAGTGTCGATTGGTTGGTGCGTCTGTTTAATGTGTGTATGGACAGAGGCGAGCTGCCTCAGGACTGCCAAGTAAATGTATCATTCCCCCGTATAAAGGCAGGGGGGACAAAAATGTGTGCTCGAATTATAGAGGAATTAGTCTTTTGAGTGTGCTAGGTAAAGTGTATGGGAGAGTGGTGACTGAGAGGGTGGTGGCTTGCATGGAGCAACAGATTGGGGAGGAGCAAGGGGGTTTTAGAAGAGAGAGAGAGGGTGTATGGACCAGGTGTTTGGGTTGAAGATGCTGTGTGAGAAATACTTGGAAAAAGAAAGGGATTTGTATGTGGCGTTCATGGATCTTGAAAAAGCGTATGATAGGGTTGACAGAAAAGAGTTGTGGCAAGTGCTGTAACTATATGGGGTGCATGGGTCGTTGTTAAATACGTTAAAAATTTTTTACGCATGTGTGCGTATGGGAAGAGAGGAGGGTGAGTGGTTTCCGGTAAAAGTGAGTCTCCGGCAGAGGTGTGTGATGTCTCCATGGTTGTCTAACGTGTTTATAGACGGGGTGATAAAAGAGGTGAATGCAAGGGTCATGAGGGGGGAGCTGTGGTGACTGGTGAAGCATGTTGTGGGGGAGGTTTGTGGGAAGTGAATCAGTTGTTGTGTGCGAATGATGCGGCTCTGGTGGCGGACTCGAGAGAAAAGTTACAGAGACTGGTAACTGAGTTCGGGAGGGTGTGTGAAAGAAGGAAGCTAAGAGTAAATGTGAATAAGAGTAAGGTTATGTGGTGTTGTAAAAGGGAGGTTCGTGAGCGACTGAGTGTAAGTTTGTATGGAGAGGAAATGGAAGAAGTGGCATGTTTCAGGTTCTCAGGGATGGATGTGGCAAGGAATGGGACTAGGGAGGTAGAGGTGGTTCACAGGGTGGAAGAAGGGGCAAAGGTACTGGGTGCCGTAGAAAGTGTTTGGTAGGAGAGATCAGTGTGTATGGGTACGAAGATGGGTATGTATAAAGGTATAGTAGTACCAGCAGTGTTTTATGGATGTAAGGCATGGGTAGCGAATGCGAAGGAAAGGAAAAAGATGGATGTACTGAAAATGAAATACTTGAGGACGATCTGTGGGGTGAAGCGGGTTGATCATGTGAGAAACACGGTTATCCGTGAGAAGTGTGGGAGTCGAACGAGTATTGTGGAGAGAGCAGATGAGGGGGTGTTAAAATGGTCTGGGCACATGAAGAGGATGAGTGAGGAGAGGATGCTAAAGAGGATTTACGTGTTGGAGGCGGAGGGGGGGAAGGGGGAGGGGTAGACCGAGCAGGAGATGGAAGGATGGGGTGAGGAAGGCTTTGGGTCAGCGGGACCTGGACGTCTGGAAGAGTGAAAGATGCTCGTTAAGTAGAAAAAAGTGGTATATGGGGGGCGACGGGCTGGCAATGTGCCGACTCAGGGTGTATGAAGCGGTCTGGGTAAACCGTGGAATAGTCTGTGGGACTGGATAATGTTGCCCTGAGGCAGGTCAGCTGACGAAGTGAATGTGAGCGATTGAGGCGTTTCCTGCCTGTTCCTGACGCAACCTCACTGCGGTGGGAGAGGCGTTTGGTTATATATAAAAAATGTAACTATTAAAGAAATCTCCGAACTTTGATACTGTCGGCGTCAGATCAACATACAGACTTTTCAGTCTCTTTTCATTCTTTTTATATACTGTGCATCATATGTTCTTTCTGGGCTACATTTACTAGTGCATATATATATATATTAGCAGAGGCCTATTGCATGAAAAAGTTGCTCCCCTGTATGCACAAATAAATCCTTATGGAGTAAACGATATCATGCGACCAGAAGGGGTATGGGACATCGTTAAAACGATGCGGATTCAACGTGGGCGTGCGGGCGTGCGAGGGTGCGGCGTATGTGAGACGATTGCGGGACTACGACAGTCCTCGAGAGGTTACACCATCCTTAAATGTACTTCATAAAGGTCCATGAAGTCTCCTCTTAACATGACCCCCACCCCCTCTCTAATAAATCTCATCAACGACTGTATGTTTTTTGTTTTCGCTTGTTTGTTTTTTAAACCTTCAAATACCTCTCATAAAACGGCGTGAGGACTGCGTGACGTCACCATGCCAACCATTTCCGTAAATGTAACTCATAAACGAATGTGAGGAACTCAAGAGGGAAATTCTCAAATAGATCCATTTCTGTCTACCTTTTTGCTGACATACATACTGTACTCCTGTTTGATCGTGATGGATGCGTAATTTTATGAGACTGCCCACATAGTGCAGAAACCCTTTTTCTAGCATGGGGTGAAGGATGTAATCCGTCGATGGCGGCCTGACGGAGAATAAAAGGTCGGGCAAAGAAATCTTTCTTGCTAGTTGTTGACGGCAATGAACACGATGGTGGGGGATAATCATATTGAGATCTAAAAAGAAAAAATGGCGATTTCGCATACGGCTCTTCATATAGTACATTGAGGTTTTATTGTGTTTTTCAAACTGTTAGAACAAGGTGATGGGTAGAAGGCCGTCGTTTCTGACCTCGTTATATTGGATAAAATCTGGTACATAAGGAAGTGTCCAGAGGACAACCAATCGTGGATATTTCATCATCGTCTTTCTCGCATCATTCTGATACCATTTGAGGTTCGTAAGATCATTCTGGAGTCCCACGAAAACAAGTACATCAAATTTTCGTCGGCTAAGTTGTTCTTCAACCTCCTTCAGCAAGTCTTCATACCTTCCTCCTCTTATGGCACATACAATTGCTTGAAACTTCTCTTGATCTTCCCAACACATTAAACTTTCCATCCTTGAATCTCGTACGATTAGAACCTTTTTACCTTCCATATTACTTTTACAATCACTTTAAGAACCGTGATGCTGAAAATAGAATACATTTGTTAAACAACAAGTACAGATATATTAACCTGAGAAATCATGGATTATATTCCATAACAATACGATCTTAATACAGTGGACATTTGCATGTCTACCACAGCACGCGAATATAAAGTGGTAAATCACAGCTGGAATCCCTTGACAGCGAACTCATGTGGACTTCCAAAGGAACAAGAATTGATTTTCAGATCGCTATTGGTTGTTCCACTTCTTTGCCTCGACTCCCATCCGTTCATTGTTTGTTGAGTAGCCAATTGTACAACGACGGGTATTATTGGACATCGTCGTCGGATGGGGCTTCTGCTATTTCAGCCGTCTTCTCGTCTTCCTTCACCAGAGAAATGTCCTCGATTACCGGAAATGTCTCCTTTGGTAACCAGGCCTTCTTCAGTCGGTTTATGTGAACAGTCTGAATCTTCCAATCGGTATATATTCCTTTAATTTGTAGCTCCTGAGGGCTCAGCACTCAGGTCACTCGATAAGGTTCCTTCCAGCAGATGTTCAACTTCGGCATATTTGGTCCAGTTTTAGTCTTATTATGCAAAAGAACCATATCCCCTTCCAGAATTTCCGAAGTATCCTGACAGCTATTGTACACCTTAGTTTCTCGTGAGCCTCTTCGGGTGCTTCTGTGCCTGCTGGAAAGCATGGGTCAATCACGTTTGTGTCTTTGCCGAGAAATTAGCTCCACCTGAGTAATCCAGAACCAGATTCTGGAGCAGATCGGAATACGGTAGGTTGCAATACAGTCGATAAAACATGAAAATGAAATGTCTTTGAATGCCGTTGGTACGAAAGTGTTCAAGGACAAAGTGACGAAATTCAGCTGTAGGTCCCACAAGTGGGATCTCCTTCAGTTAAAAAGTGGAATTTCTCCTTTATACTTCGATTAAATCGTTTTGTGATCCTGTTAGATTCCTGGTGATAAGCTGTTGTCAGTGAGGATTTTATTTGCAGATATTTCCACACTTCTTGGAAAGTGCTTGTCACATTTTCCGACCCACGATCACTCCGTATTTTGTCATTTCGTCCATACAACCACTTTTACACATATACGACATCAACCCATCAGCGACAGTGTCTGCACGTCTGTTCTGCAACGGAATCGCGTCTACATAAAGTGTAAAATGATCTACAATTACGAGTATGTAATGTACTTGTTACCTAAGTAAGTCAGATTAAGTTCACCAATTAAGTCAAAACCCACACGTTCTAAGGTCTACCGATGGATGAGAATTTGTGGGGCCGTATTTAATCTTCCCGCCTTCCTCTTCTGACAAGGCACGTTTGACAGTATTTCATAAGGGTAGGGTATGATTCATCACCGCCAACTCATCGCCGCCAACTCAACTCCGCCGACTCAACTCCAGCCAACTCAACTCCTGCCAACTCATCGCCGCCAACTCAACTCCGAATGCACCGTTGCTAAATAAAGTTTGTATAATTTATTAATCTTTCTTTAGTGCGATGATAGGTACTGAAGGAAATTAAAAACACTAGGAAGAACCATTGAAAACATAACTAATTATATTTATATAACCTAACCTAACCTAACCTAACCTAACCTTCACCAATTAACATTATAGATACCTTATACAAAATGCAGAAGAGTCGAGATATGTATCTCGAACAACTTGTAGGAGTCATACTCCACCTTCAAAGTTAAAAAAATATCGTGATGCTGATGACCGTATATTAAAACTAGTTTTAAGCTTTGAGCAACGATCACCATTAGAATATTTATGTGGGATTGCCTACAATTACCACTAATTAAAATCTGAACCTTTTAATCTTTTTTAACGTAGTAGAATAAAGAGTTTCTAACAATTTTTAACTTTTTAAAGCTCTAACCTTCAAAAAAAAATTTTATTAATTTTTAAAACAATGGAGTTGAGTCGGCGGAGTTGAGTTGGCGGCGATGAGTTGGCTGGAGTTGAGTTGGCTGGAGTTTCATAATGGTAGTGGCGTGATTAGGCCAATATTTTACTTTGAGTCGTGTGACAGTTTCAGTGATTCACCTACAAGACTATCTGGCATCACTAGACGCTGTCGCGGTGCCTTCAGTTTGTCATCGTCGGGGTATGTCATAAATAAACACCCTTTAACTGAAACAAAGTTTTCTAACATGGTACGGGATGGTGATATCGCGACGTCTCCTTTCAAATACAATATTATCCCGACAAGGCTCTGCCAATTGTTTCTCACGCACATTCTGACTCGAGAATATTTTACTGACGTCGACTTTTTGTACGTTTCAGGCCTCTTTGGCTTTTCCTTGTTCCCGTATGTAAACTATAACTTTTGGAAAGGATTTCGCTACATGGCGTCTGTTTGGTGTGGATTAATGCACGGTAGGGTGATAAGCCCATTTTTCTTTGCTAAAGAGAATGTTACGGCACAAGTGTACCTGAACATGCTCGAGTTCTTTGTAGCCTTCCCCTCCTCCCCGCCTCCGCAGTTGGAAGACCTTTAACCATCCATCACTTTACAGCATGACGTTACGCCTCCACGCTGGGGTTTGTTAGTGCGTGAGTTCTTGAACACAACTTTTCCAGGAAGATGGATTGGGCGCGACGGGCCAGTGCCACAGCCTCCACAATCTCCGATATCACGCCACTGGACTTCTTCCTGTGGGGATCTGTAAAGGATTATGTGTACCATACTCCTGTTGCTGACATTGACATTCTTCTTGCAAGGATTTGCGATGCCATCAACAGTGTCACGAGAGATATGCTAGCGAACGTATGGTGTGAACTCTAATTTCGCTTGGATGTGCTACATGTAACTAACGGCGCACATGTTGAGAGTTAATGAGCCCATCAATTCCCATATGGTTGCTCTTGTAGAAGTTTTATTAATTCTTTACAAATACATCCGTTTGACGTCTAGAATATGAAATATACCTTTGAAAAAAAATTCTTATAATTAGTTATTTTGAACGGGTGTCACCTGTAGGTGACAAGGAGAAGTAGAAATGAATTTTCAGTCAAAACATGCATATTTATTTTTGAAGATAAAAAACAACAAAATTAATTGGTAATAAATCTATTTGTTATGGAAATAAAAAACAATGGATATGAAGGGCAACATCACATTTTGCGCACTTAATTCTTGTTCTTTCATGACACTGAACACATCTGCGATGCGTGTATGTCATTTTCTTATGTTTGTCACTTAAACTGCGCTGGAAATTTCCTCTGGGTATTGCATTGGATGCAGATGTCTTGCGCGCTCGTTTTCTTTCAGAACCGTATTTTGACAAGAATGATTGTACAATAGTTCTCCTAAACTAACTGTACGTCATGTCACTACTTTCTCCATACCTTCTGTGGAGTTCCCATGCATTTTGACATGCTGCGTCGAGTCCAAAAGCAAATAAAGGAAACCACCATTTTTTCCCTCAAGGCTTACTCTCAGTGCATCCACATTTTCGCAAAGCGGTCAATCCCACTCATATACTTTGTTGTATTGTGACACGACATATGGACACCGAACATTTATTCTTTCTCTCGCTTTGTTTATAAATGCTATTCTTTCGACAGTTTGTAGGGGTGATACTGAGTGACAGTTTGATGCAACTGTAACAATATTATTGTCATGCCATTTTACAATGGAAAGTGACTCAATATTCGTCACTGACATGTGGCCTTGCTTTCCTTTTTTAGTGTTTTGCTTTTCATTAGCGGGCACTTTTCTGTACGGTTTTCTCTTATAGTTCCAGTCCCTCCAATATTTTTTTCTGTTAGTTTATCTAAAAGTTTTAAGCTGGTAAAAAAATTGTCAAAGTACAGATTATACGGAACAACAATATCTGGAAGTTTATTTGCCAAATGAAAAACAACTGCAGGACCAAGTCCGAACTTGCTTTGCTCCGGTAATGGTGAACACTTTACACCTTCATAAAATTCAAAACAAACTAAATAACCTAGTCGAGTTGCTGCAGACCAAAGTTTATAACCAAGCCTAATGGGTTTGCCATGAATATGTTGTTTTGCACTGTCTGCCATAATAAGGTACCATAGTTTCGTCGATTACATTGACGGCTGCGCTTTGAACTTCCTTGCAACGGGAGATGTTGGATGCTTCCATTGCATGCTCTGTGACAGAAGAGCACAAACGTAATCGTATGGACGTCTGCTCTCGTTTTTCGGCGCGGTATCATAATAAAGGTGAAAACTTTTTGGAGCACATTATCACTGGAGATGAAACCTGGATCCATCACTATGAACCAGAAAGCAAACGACAGAGCATGCAATGGAAGCATCCACTGCTAACACTGTTTTGGATACACGAGGCCCTATCCTTGAACATTATCTAGAGCGTGGAACTACAGTAACAAGTGCATTGTATTCTGACATGCTTCGGAATGAGTTAAAGCAAGCAATTTGCACAAAATGGAGAGGGAGATTGTCGGAAGGTGTTATTCTGTTACACGACAATGCGCGCCCTCATACCGTTGCACAGACTAGAAAATGTCTTCAAGTACTTAAATTTGAAGTTCTCGACCATCCAGCCTACAGCCCAGACCTGGCACCTTCGGATTTTTACCTGTTTGGACCACTAAAAGACGCTTTGAGAGGTCAGCGATTCAAAGACGATGATGACCTGAAGGAGGCGGTGCATGATTGGCTACGCACACAGCCAAAAACATTCTTTTGTGATGGCATTAGGAAGCTTGTAGATCGCTGGACTAAGTGTATTAAGAAACAGGGAGACTATGTTGAGAAGTGATGTGTTTATAATCTATCAGATGTGAAAATAAAATTGTGAAAATAAAAAGTGCGGATACTTATTGAATTACCCTCGTATAATGTATAATTTTGAAAAACAAATAAATGTAATATTGTAAATTATTTAACTTACAAATCCATTTTCTTTAATTACACTGGTCGACAAAATCGAATTTTGTTTCTCTCATCAAAGATGTATACATAGGTTTCTAGACCGGCTTTGTACGCTGATTCGAAATCTGTTTTTGGTTTTCCTCTAGCACATCTAGTTATCGAAATATGACTGGTGTTAATTCATAAAAAGAAATGTACACCAACCTAAAAACGCTGCGAGTACGATTTTATTTTGTCGCGGTACAACATCCAGCAGTAGTCTGCCAGCATACTTTCGTTCCAGAAACCTTGGTAGCCATTTTCCATTGACTGGATGTCTTGATGGAAGCGTTCCCCTTGTTCGTCACTCTAGATGCGAATGTAAACAATGTATTTTCAAGGACATGCGACAGTCCATTTCTTGAACTGCATCGAGCAGTTTCTGAACTCCATCTTTGTATGCGGGAGACTTGTGGTTACCCAAGAAGTTTCCACAAATCCATTTGAGAGCTTGCCATGCTTTTAGTTCTAAAGCATTGAGGCTTTCTTCAAAGCCTTCATCCCGCAGAACCTCCCTGATTTGGGGCCCCACAAAGATTCCCTCCTTCAATTTCGCGGCATTGATGTTTTCAAATTTCTCAACACGGTATCGAAACCCTCTCAAATTCGTCTTACCCATAGCTTTCACAAAATTTTTTATTAAGCCGAGCTTAATGTGGAGAGGTGGCAGGAAAATCTTCTTTGGATCAACTAAAGGAACATACTAGACACTGCCCGTTCCTGGCTCGTATGTGCTGCTTTGATGCCAGTCACGTCTGATGTAATGATACGCGGTAGCACGGCTGTCCCATAGGCATAGGAAACAACAGTATTTCGTGAACTCTCCCTGCATGCGCAGTAACATATCAATGACTTTGAGATCGCTACAGATATTCCATTGATGAGTGCTGTATTGGATTGCTTCGAGTAGTATATTCATGTTATCGTACGTCTCCTTTAGATGAACGGAGTGGGCGATCGGGATGGACGGCTTTAAGTTCTCGTTATGCAGGAGAACGGCTTTCAAGCTTCTCTGTGAGGAATCAATGAAGAGGAGCCATTCAGATGGTGTGTGTACCCGTGACAAGTTCTCGAAAAGCCCATTGATATCGTGGCAATAGCAGAACGGACCGTCTACTGTAAAGAATGTCGCCAAATCATGGTTTCGTTTTCGATAGTGACACACTCGGACGTCCTTTTGAAGTAGGTGTTTCTGCTTGAGTCTCAAGGAGAGAAGTTCTGATTTCTCTTTGGAGAGGGCTAGGTCTCTAATGAGTTCATTCAACTCGTTTTGAGTAAGCCTCTCCGGCTTCGATTGCGCTTCGTGTGCAGTCAAGATCGACCGGAAGTTTCGCATCTCCGCCAATCGCACCTTCGTCGGATTCGCTTTCGTATTCTAAAGAATCGAGTCCATGCTGTGGAGGTACCGGAATCGGTATCGTGTCATCGTGAGGGATCGGTCTGATCGCGGAGTCTACTTTCGGATAAACGATGTTATGCTTGTTCTTCACGGAGAATCCAGTTATGTTAACATTACAGAAGTAACAATCGCCATGATGGTCTCTCGGCTCCCTCCATATCATGGATATAGCGAACGGCATCGACTTTTTCCTCTGGTTCAACCAGTCATGTAATCCATTCGAACAAACGGTAAAGATAACATGTGGCGCCACGCCTTATCTTGGTCGCCTAGCCCTAGTGGACAGCCGAAGTATAACTGGTAAGTTTTCCAAAGATCCATCGTGATTGTACTCCATTGTGATTTAGTCACGAACGAGCCGCACACGTAACAGAAATTGTCGGGGTGATTTTTACACTTTCGAGGCATGATGATCGATGAGTGGGTTGATGTAAATCACCTAAAAAATAAAATGTGTAAGTGGGCGACACAAAACACAACTGTTGCGCCAAAGAATAAAAGGGTGTACATGTGCAACGTTTGCAAATTTGTGGCCAGCAACTGCTCTCACCTAAAATACCACAAGACAACCTGCGGAAAGCTTAAGTTGAAACGACAAAATGCCATACATGAGGTAAAGCAAAAACCTACACCCAAGCTGCAACGACAAAATACTCCGGTACATGTATAAAGGACGCATATATATATTGTATTATATATATTATATTATATTATATATATATATATATATATATATATATATATATATATATATATATATATATATATATATAATATATAAAGGGTGATCCAGAGAAATGGGACCCAAAAGAAACCCCTGTAACTCTTAAAGTATAAGTCCTTTTATAAAATCATACGCATCATTCGAAAGAGGATAGTTACAAGTTTGTACAGAATTGTATAGGTTTTGACAATACAAAACAAGATAAGATACAAAACAAAATAAAAGTGTTAGTTAAAACTAACCCTTCAAGATGACTGCATGGATTGTGGAACAGCTGCGTTTCATAACAGCAATATTATGAGCATGGAAGAAGTGTAGTTTCAGCTCTTAGAAGGCGATTTTGACATCTGAAAATTTGTCTTGAAAGATCTTTGAGCTGAAACTACACTTCTTCCATGCTCATAATATTGCTCAGTTATGAAACGCAGCTGTTCCACAGTCCATGCAGTCATCTTGAAGGGTTAGTTTTAACTAACACTTTTATTTTGTTTTGTATCTTATCTTGTCTTGTATTGTCAAAACCTATACAATCCTGTACAAACTTGTAACTATCCTCTTTCGAATGATGCGTATGATTTTATAAAAGGACTTATACTTTAAGAGGTACAGGGGTTTCTTTTGGGTCCCATTTCTCTGGATCACCCTTTATATATATATAACGTAAAGAACGACGCTTGTATAGGAGAATATTCCACGCAAGATGAGAGAGAGAGAACGAAACAAATGAAAAAATGAGGTAACCACCCGGGAATCGAACCCGGGATCTTCCGATTGCGGGTCAGATATGATAACCATTACACACGGGCCTCACTCAATTAAATGCCCGTAATTCCTCTACATACGCGCAGAAACCAATGCCCCAAGGGGGCACCTCCCGCATGCCGTACATTATATACATTTAAACTGCAAACACGCAGTATAATTAACGTAAAGAACGACGCTTGTATAGGAGAATATTCCGCGCAAGATGAGAGAGAGAGAACGAAACAAATGAAAAAATGAGGTAACCACCGGGAATCGAACCCGGGATCTTCCGATTGCCGGTCAGATATGATAACCATTACACCACGGGCCTCACTCAATTAAATGCCGTAATTCCTCTACATACGCGCAGAAACCAATGCCCCAAGGGGGCACCTCCCGCATGCCGTACATTATATCTGCGCGTATGTAGAGGAATTACGGCATTTAATTGAGTGAGGCCCGTGGTTGTAATGGTTATCATATCTGACCGGCAATCGGAAGATCCCGGGTTCGATTCCCGGGTGGTTACCTCATTTTTTCATTTGTTCGTTCTCTCTCTCTCATCTTGCGCGGAATATTCTCCTATACAAGCGTCGTTCTTTATGTTAATTATACTGCGTGTTTGCAGTTTAAATGTGTGTGTATATATATATATATATATATATATATAAAGAACGACGCTTGTGTAGAAGAGCGTCCGCACAAGATGGGGAGAGAGAACGAGCAAACGAAAAATAAGGCACCTCCCAGGAATCGAATCCGGGATCATCCATTTGCCGGTCGGATATGCTAACCACTGCACCAAGGTTCCCGATCAGTCAGAACTCGTAATTCTCCTACATATGAGCGGAACCGAATGCCCTGAGGGGGGCACCTTTTCATGCCGTACATATATACATTTTAACTGCAAACAACACACAGTATAATTAATTTAAAGAACGACGCTTGTGTAGAAGAGCGTCCGCACAAGATGAGGAGAGGGAAATTATACTGTGTGTTGTTTGCAGTTAATATATATATATATATATATATATAATATATATATATATATATATATATACACACACACACACACACCAGTATATATATATATATATACACACCAGTATATATATATAAAATACAATATATTGTATTGTATTGTATTATATATAGTTATATGCATATTACGTAAATATTGGATTTTACTCCCAGTCTGGTTTTATAATAAGTGCAAATTTTTCTGGTTAATTTTGAGGTGCTTTGCACGAATCTGCCATTGGTTTCCTGTGCAAATGCGTAGTTTTTGAGGTATCGTAACATAAACATATAGGAAATGTTCATGTTACGAGATCTCGTAAACGACGCATTACCACAGGAAACGTGCAAAACACCTCAAAATTAACCAGAAAAGTTTGCTCTCATTATGAAACCACACTGGGAGTAAAAACGAAAAACTAATAACTTAACCGAACCTAACCTAAATGACACGTCATACTGCTAGCACAAAACTCACCAAACTAGCAAAATTTAGTCTTGAAAAAATAGCCAGAACAGAAAACAATAAACTAATTAAGTCGCCAGAGTAGCGAAAGAATAGCCAAATCAGGAAATATATTTTATTAAAAAAAGTACATTTGAACAAATTTGCACGAGATATATATATATTTTTTAGTAAGTTTTTAATGGCAATTCAATATATAGTACTTGTTCAACTGCTTGTGACTGGGAGTAAAATCCAATATTAACCGCATATTATATATATGCAGGGCTATTCAAAATGATTCATCCGATTTCAACTGAGAATAGTTCCGTACCTATCAACCGTGCATCAACTGGGCATACACAACATGAAAGAGGAAATCTCCGAGTTTTACAAGATCACGTTACGTTGCCCACATCTTTGGATGAGCTCCGAACTCGCATTGTTACTGCCGTAGAGTCAGTGACAACGGACATGCTGGAGCGAGTATGGGAGGAATTCGACTATCGTGTCGATGTTGCTCGTGTAACTAGGGGAAGTCACATAGAGCATTTATGAGGTGAGAGACAAAATTTGGACAGTTTTTCTTTTGGTTGATGTATCACAAATCACTCTGTATTTGTAACATTAAAAAATATTCTCATTTGAAATCAGGTGAATCATTTTGAATAGCCCTGTATTATGCTGTATGGTATAATGTTATAATGTAATGTTATAATGTTTCAGACCAACAAAGACCCTAGGATCCAGTCATGGCTGGTCTACCTAACAGTGTTCGTAATTGTGTATTGTGCATGTCCTCCGTGGAGGCGGAGGGGACCTACAATTTTACGTGGGTTCCGAACCACAAAGCCTTAATTTTATTACCTTAAACTATACCCAATATATCAACATATGCATTTAATCGATTTTTAAACATGTTTATAGACGTGCTACTAATTACTTCTACCAGCAAACTATTCCAGCTATTTACTATTCTATGCGTAAAAACGTTTTTGGCAACTGCTGTCTCGACCCTTCTACTTGTCAGCTTACACCCGTTATTTCTAGTTCTACTATATTGTGTTATTTCGAAAAAGCTATCCCTGTTTACGTTATCGAACCCATTTATAATTTTAAAAACCTGGATTAGATCACCCCTTAGCCTCCTAGTCTCGAGTGCAGTCAATTTTAACTCCTTAAGCCTATCCTCGTACGACTTCGACCTAAGCGACGGAATCATCTTAGTTGCTCATCTTTGAATTCTTTCGATTTTGTCTATATCTTTTCGCATATACAGATTCCAAAATTGGATCTCGTACTCCAAATGGGGTCTAACTAATGATTTATAAAGAGTAATAATAATATCGCGCAATTTGTACGAAAATTTCCGAGCTATAAAACCTAGCACGTTGTTCGCTTTATTGACCGCTGCTGCAACTTTGTTTCGCCACTTTTAAATCACCAGTGACTATAACTCCTAAATCTTTTTCCTGCTGTACGCTTGCTAATTCCTTCCCTGACATACTACACGCAAAATTACTCGTTACGCGAACCTATATATAAAATTTTGCACTTATTGACGTTATATCTCATTTGCCATGTGACTGACCAATCAACGATTTTATTCAGATCTTCCTGGATTTTACCTCTATCTTCGTCATTAATCGCCCTACCACCAACTTCGTGTCGTTCGCAAACTTTGAGACTGTACTGACTAGGCCGACATCTAAATCGTTAATATATATAAGAAAAAGCAAGGGGCCAAATACAGAAGCCTGAGGAACGCCGCTCGCTACATTAGCCCAACACGACTCCGCTCCATCAACGACCACCCTCTGTTTCCTACCTCGCAACCACTCTTCTATCCAATTTATTACTACACCCCTGATTCATGAGCCTTAGTTTTTTTCAATGAGTCTTTTGTGCGGTACGGTGTCAAACGCTTTTTGTAAATCTAAATACACTACATCAACCGCCCAATGACTATCGTAAACTTCAACCACGCTTTGAAGAAATTCTAAAGGATTAGTTAAGCAAGATTTGTTTCGCCTAAAACCGTGCTGATTATTTCTAACCAAGTTATGCAATTTTAAGTGTTCGACTATACGATCCCTAATTATTGATTCCAGTAGCTTACCTACAAGAGACGTTAAACTGATTGGCCTATAATTTCTCGCCGCACCTTTATCACCTTTCTTAAAGATAGTTGTTACATTTGCTAACTGGAAATTATCTGGTACGCACTCCTCAGAAATAGACGCATTAAAAATCTTTGTTAGCGGCACAACACTGCTTTCTTTTAATTCTTTTAGTTGTATGGGATATATGGAATCCGGCCCTGATGATTTACGCATTTTCATTTTATCAATATAGCGCATTACCTCCCTTTCACTAACCACAATATTATCCAAAGTATTACCATTTCAAAAGGTAGTATGTCTATGACCGTAGGGATATTCGTTACATCTTCTGTAGTAAAAATTGACGTAAAAAATTCGTTTAGCAAGGTAGCCATTTCCTTGTTTTCAGAAACTAGCTCTCCGTTAATATTTTTCAACGGCCACAAGACACTTTTTACTGGACTCCTATTGTTGACATATTGAAAGAATCGCTTGGGGTTTTCTTTACCGTCACAAGCTATGGAGATTTCAAATTCGCGCTTGGACTTTTTTATTACACTTTTCGCTTCACGCCTTAGAGATATGTAGTTGTTTCGTAACCACAAATTGTCGTTATCACACTTATGTAGCCTATAAGCCCTATCTCTACTCTTTATAATATCTCCTACTCTAGAAGTAAACCACAAGGGCTTGTTGTTTATTTTCGCACGCTTAATCTTGTACGGTACATATTCTTCATTTATAGTCCTACATACTGTTTCAAACGATTCCCACATTACTTTTGCGTTGGAGATCCCCATTACGTTTTCCCAATTGACGTGTGACAATTCATTTCTAAATTTACAAAAGTCTGCGTGTTGGAAGTTAGGAATTTTAGTCGAGTTAGCTGGTTTCGAGTGACTTACTGAGAGGACAAACTCTACCATACTGTGATCGCTATTGTTTAACGGTTCTATTACTTGAAGATCCGTGATTAGCCTATCATCCGTAGTTATTACTAAATCTAAAATACTCTCCAACCTCGTAGGTTCCCCAACCTTTTGAATAAGAAAGCTATCCTCGAGAAAATTAACTAGACGATTGCCTTCCGCGTCACCCTGCATTGTATCGTAATTCACCTTGGCGCAATTAAAGTCACCCATAACTAAGGCTTGCTCACTACCTATTATTCTCTTAAGTTCACGATATAACGCTTCGTCCGTATCAGCTGTTTGATTAGGGGGCCTATATCTAACCGCAACAACAAGTTTGAAATCGTTCAATTTAAGTTCTGCTAGAGTCGAATCTATCGGTTCTGGAGTTGTGTTTTTTACTTCTATAACGTTCGCAATATTATCTTTGATATACAACATAACACTGCCTCCTCGACTACTTATTCTGTTTTTAACAAAAATACTATAACCTATAATTTGATATTCCCCTGCAAAGTCACGTGTTTCATTGCTAAGCCACGATTCATTTATCGCAATTAAATCATAGGCTTTACAAGCAATTAAAGAAAAAAAATCGTTTATTTTATTTCGTAGGCTACGAGCATTTAAGGATATAACCTTCAAATTTTTTGTAATTACGATACCTTCGCGAGCGCAAAGGGAAATTTGAGGAAATTACGCCGGGACCGTGAGAGTTAAGGCAGCCTGAAAAGAAGAGACATTATTATGAAAAAGTCTTCCTAAACGCGCAGCTCCAGCGTCATTAAGATGAAGTCAATCTCCGAGGAACAAGTCCCTCCTGCCGTAGAAACTGTTCCAAAAATTCGCAAAATGCACTCCTTCCTGTTGGCAAAGAGACTTTAGGTTATTGTTGATATAGGTCGCCTTGCTGTAGAAATCACTACGTTGGATAATTCGAGGAAGTATACCTGTTAAAACAATCTTATTAGTTTTTCCTTTAGTCGCTCTAGTAAGTTCCTGTACCTAGCCAGCAGCTCTTCCGGTCTAGAATTTAAGATGTTATTAGTACCGACATAAATGCAGAAAACTTCACTTTTTCTACGTGAAGGTCAAAATATGATAATTAAAACCCACTCTAATAGACAGAGTTTATTTCCACAACAGTTTCGATGCCCACTGGCATCCTCTTCGGGTGGATACAGAAAAATGAATGAACCAAAAACAAGAGGGAAAACAGTCCAGGGACCATTAAGAAATTTGCAAGTAGGTGCGAATTTCTTAATGGTCCTTGGACTGTTTTCCCTCTTGTTTTTGGTTAATTCATTTTTCTGTATCCACCGAAGAGGATGCCAGTGGGCATCGAAACTGTTGTGGAAATAAACTCTGTATATTAGAGTGGGTTTTAATTATCATAGTACCGACATGAATAACATGTGTCCTCAGAGGTTCCGTCTGTAAAATGGTCAACACTAATAGTTATATCCTCCACCCTTGCACCAGGGTAGCAGTAACGGCGCCTACGACGAGGGTTTCTCCCACAGAATTCCTCGAGCTGCCTCGAACAATGGAATCGCCAACGAGTCGTATTTTCGGTTCATCAGCATCTTCGAAACCTAAAACAGAAACTTTATTGTTTGTTATTACTGGTAGACAAGTCTTAGGTTTTCTAAATGGGGCTCCATTACGCACTTGAACGAAGGGTTGGGAACTAGGGGAAGAGATAGTGCTATTAGTACTATTATATTATTAGTGGAAACTGAGGCAGGAGTTGTCGTAACTGAAGTCTCAAGGGATTCTAATTTTGCCGTCAGGAGCATCACCCTTTCTTCAAGCCTCACTCTGGCCTTCCTCTCACGTTCTAACTCGTTCCACAGCACTTTCATGCTTGAGCACCACCTACAAACTAACTGTTCATAATTATTAGCCAAAGTAAACGCTTAAGCGGCAAATTTTCTTTCACAGCGACTGCAAGTACTTGACGGGGGTGCCATGTTATTAATAAAAAAAAAAAGAAAAGAACAAAAAACGAGCGTTTGGAAATTAATAAATTACAACGTCGGTCTACCGCGTGCTTATTGTGCCGTCACCTGCGCAAGCCCGCAAAATGTTCTTGAAACGCAGAAACAAGTTCTTGTAACACAAATTTATACTAAATGAATGTATATATATATTTAAGGCGCTAATTTATTTCAGCAACTACGATATAGTTGCTATCACTGAGACGTGGTTAAATACCGTGACTCGGGACTTGTTGGGGGAACTTGAAATACCGGGTTTTAAACTCTTTACTAATGATAGGTTACATAGGATTGGTGGCGGCGTTTTTACATTCGTAATTCCTGCGATATGCGTTGAAGTTAGGGCGCGTAGTCTTCGTTTCAATTTTGTTGTTGTTTATAGACCTCCCGTTCAACCCCTCGATACAGATACTAGATTTTACACACTTCTTAGTAACTTTATTAATAATCGGGATAGTATAGTTGTAGGAGACTTTAACTGCCCTAACGTCAATTACGAGACTTTTACTGGTAACGTTGAGGGTTTGAGATTGATCGAGTTCATGGAAGATAATTTTTTACGACAGATGGTTACCGAACCAACGCGCGGTGATATTTTAGACGTGGTGATGATGAACGGCGAAAACATAGTCGAAGGTTTAGAAGTAGGCGAGAGTTTAGGATGTAGTGATCATCAAATTCTTAGGTTTAAGTTATTGATAGAAAACACTAAGGATAGTAACGTAATAGAAGTTTCGTAGGGCCAATTTTGATAGTTTTGCGGATAGGATGAGAGTAGTGGACTGGGGTGACTTATTTATGGATAATGACACAAATTTGTATTGGGAGGCGTTTAAAGATAGTTTCTTGAATATCGAAAGGGAGTTTATTCCTCGTAAGTCCAAGCGCGCTAGAAATCATGGTAGGCCCAAGTGGTGGACTAGGGAAATAGGCGAGTTCATAAACGAGCGTAACAGAGCGTATAGACTTAATAAGCACAATGGCACGGTAGCTAACGCTAATAGATATATCGAGCTTCGACGTCAGGTTAAAAGATCAGTTAGGAATGCTAAGCATAATTTAGAGGTCCTTGTAGCTGCGGATAGTAAACATAACCCAAAAAAGTTTGTCGATTACGTGAATAATTGTAAGCCGATAAAAGATAATATAGGCCCTCTCATGGACGCTAATGGCGCTTTGGCTTCCGACGCTCAGCCGATGGCGGGTATTTTTAATAACTTTTTTGCGACAGTTTTTACCGTAGAAGACGTCAATAATGTCTCCGATGTGGACGATATCGTTCCATTTAGCAGCGAGACTATTTTGGATGAAATAACTGTTTACGAGGGTGAGATTGCGCATTATATCGATAAGTTAAAAGTTAGCAAGGCTCCAGGCCCTGACGCGTTTTATCCTAGACATCTGAAAGATTTGAAAGACGTTCTCGTAGGCCCCTTAACGAAGATTTTTAATCAGTCACTCGAAACGGGGATTATTCCTGAAGACTTGAAATTAGCTAACGTCACGCCCATTTTTAAAAAAGGCAACCGCACAGTAACTAGCAATTATAGGCCCAATAGCTTAACATCAATTGTCGGTAAACTTTTGGAATCCCTAATTAGGGATCGTATCATCGAACACTTAGAAAATCGCGATTTCATTAATAGTAGTCAGCATGGGTTTCGACGCCATAGATCTTGTTTAACTAATTCGTTAGAATTTTATAACGAAATAGTGCGCGAATAGTTTAAAGTACGGGCTAACTGGCTTTCAATTACAATGGTTCCCAGATCTGTCAGTCGGTCTTGGGCATTGGTGGACTGCAGATAATATTTTATCTGTTTCAGTTTGACTATGATAATCTCTATAAAATTGTAGGATCAAATGTAGAATCCCCCCTCTTTCCGGGCCCCGAGGATTTAACCCGGCTTCCCGCCCTCTCGGCGGCCCTACATGGAAGTAATAGATTGGTAAACCATTTTCGAGGCCAAGACAACGGAAGAGATGCTAATAACTTTAGAGGAGAAGACGCTGGAAATTGTGGAAAGACATGTCCCAAAAACACAACAAAGTGGAAAGAGAAGCTATAGAAGCGATAAAGGTTAACTGAAAGTACTTCTAATTTTGCAAAAAAGAAGTCGGAAAAACCATGCGACTATCGGACCTCTGAAAAACGAGAACAGTGCTTTATCTGATGATCTAACAGAAGTATCCGAAATATTGAGAGCTCAATACGAATCATCTTTCAGTACCACAAGGAACAGTATTAGCTCTACTACTTTATGCGTTATGCAACAACATGCAAAACAAATCAGTACTGCGTCTTCTTTGGATTTCATGTAACTGAAGTTTATAATCGGGAAAAGACTTTGTGTACACCCTAAACCTGCATGATGGTTTATATCCGTCTACATTTTTTTTTTCTGGAAAAAATACTAATTACTAATTTTTTATTTATATTTTCCCATAAGCACCCATATTAACAATTGGCGAACCAGCCATTTTTTTCACGCAAGATTTGGTTTTAGTTACAGACAGAACATACGTCGTGCTTTGAAAGCCTGCAGATCGTGAAGGCTACTTCGTACAACTGATCATCTGCTGTTTCGACACTAACTTGTGGGCACGTATAGACGATCAAAGTGAAAGAGTGACACGATAAAAGACTCGCAGGCTTTCAAATGGAGTTCATAAAATTAAAGTAGAATTTTGTCTGGCAAATAAATGAAAAGGTAATCGTCCAACAGCGCTGCCATCATTGGTTACAAAACGAATATAACGAAACGGGTGAAACTTACACAACAACAGTGGCAGCTTTGCAAATAATGTCAGTTTTATCACAATAAAAAGATCAGTTTGTGGATCATCGAAGCATCCCCTGTTACCGTCCCTATTGTAGAGCGAATAGTAACAGTCGGCCAAAGAGATAATACACAGACTAATGACATTTGAACATCTGTTCCGTTCTCGAACGATTCAAAGTTTAATTACTTTACCTTCCATTGCATATAGTCATTAATCAAGATTCAAGTATTTCAAGAATCGTAGCCGTTTGCAGACCCCAGCAGGTTCAGCTCGGTAGTTTTAGTGTCAGTAGTTTGGGATGCTGGAAAGAGATGACCCGGTATTTATCAATGACTGTCTTAATCCTGCTGAATAACATATTGATTTTTAAGAGTAATTTCTTCTCATTTTTCAAATGTTCCAAAAAGTGTGTAGGCCTAGTGCATTTCATACTCCAATTCAGTGGAAGAGAAAAAAAGGCCATTGGTTTTTTCCCAATACCTCTGTTTCACTTTACTATTTGTTCTTTGCCCCGTCAAGAAGCTCGTCTGTAAATACTATTTTCCCAGTTTTGTGTACATCTGCGCCAATAAATTCGCCGAAAAATAATTTTAAAATTCAATTCAATTCAATTCTTCGGCTCCCAGGTAGGCTAGTCAGCCTGTCAGTGGAGCCAGCCTCCTTCGCCACTCCGCCCTATCCAGCAGCACTCCCGTTTCTTCGAGCTCTTGCATGCTGGGCAAGTCGTATCTTCACAAGCTCTCCTCCACTTTTTTCTTTTCCTTCCTATAAAATTTTGTAAGGCTGTAAATCAGTTTTTTGTTTCCCTTCTCATCTTTTCTCAACTTTTCTCCCAATTCCCTCATTGCCATTTGATTTGCCCTTTTCTTCTCCCTCTCAGCTTCATTTCTTGCTTGTACATATTCCCGTCTTGATTCTTGTGTACGTTGCTTCAACCATTTACTATGTTTTATAGGTTTCTGTTTTACTGCGCCTCCGACTGTGTCTGTCCACCATGGTGTATGTCTTCTTCCTCCCCAAACCCACTCAGTTCCCAAAATCTCCTCCGCAACCCTCTTAGCACAATCTCTCACGGTTTCCCATTCATTGTTTTCCTCCATCTCAGCTATGTTTCTTTCAAGTTCTTCTCTGAATCTGACTCTAATGTTCTCATCCTGCAGTTTCTTTGTCTTAATTACCTTCCTCTTCTCCTCTTTTGTTGCTACTATTTTCTGCATTTTCAAATCTGCTCTCAGTAATCTGTGGTCAGAGTCTAACGTAACACCTGGTATCACTTTGACATCTCTAATAATTCTCTTATCGGAGCATATAAAGTAATCTATGATGGATTTTTGGTCAAAGTTTCCTGTCACTTGATTCCACCTGTATCTCGTAAACTTATGGGTCTCCTGGTATTTAAAAAATCCGTTCACGATCTTTAGTTCGTTCCTTACGCAGAAATCTATTAGTTTCGCTCCCTCTGCATTTCGGTTTTGTTCTCCGAAAGGTCCAATTACCTGCTCCATTCCCACCCTCTCCATTACCACTCTGCCATTGAAATCTCCCATAAGCAGTCCCACCTCCTCTCCTCCCACTTCATAATTGTCATCTAGTAGTTCCATGAAGTTGGCCTTCTCCTCTTCACTATGCCCCAGTTGTGGCGCATAAACCTGGTAGAGAATATATGTTTTATTCCTGATTCTCAACTTCCATTTCATTAGTCTTCCGCTTATTAATTCTACAGTCTGTATGTTTGGGGACAGTCTCGGTCCAATAACACTAGGCAACAAAGATTTTGTTACAGAAGACCAAATAGGTGCTCCTAGCTAATTTCGGTATGCTGATTTCAAATCTATAATTAGATTTTTTCTATCACGTCTAGATTTTGTGTAAAATGCAAATCACTTTTAGTAAAATTTTCTACCACATCCAGATTTTGGTTTTAATCGGCTTAATGCCAGTAATATGAAACTTGCTTTTCAAGGTTAAAGCAATGTTTTTTGCCAACTATATACAAATTCGAACAATTTTGATAAATAAAATTTATCCCGAGTTGGCAACACTGAGTCAAGAGCATAGTAACGGGCAACGGCCCAACGGTCAGTCGCTACGTAACAGTCAAGCAGAACGGTTGTTGAAGCTCTCTGCTGATGAGCAAGTGACAGGTTGTGGTGACTTGTGTGTTTTATAGCATTTGTTTTGTACTACGGTGTGTATTTCTTTTTATTTTGCACATCGTAATAATTACTTTCTACGTTTTTTCAGATATTGTATGGTAATTCAAAATGGCATCAAATAGACGTGCTTGTGTAAATCACCCAGACAACTTCTGCTTTGTCTGTGGACAATATACACCTAAGCCACAACGTAGAAACATAACAACAAAGATTAAACTTGCCTACAAGTGTTATTTTGACTGTAAGTTAGGAGACCAACAGAGGGACTGGGCACCACATATTTGCTGTGCACAGTGCAATGCAATGTTAATAGCTTGGATGAATGGTAAAAGAAAAGCTATGCCGTTCTCAGTCCCCATGGTTTGGCGTGAGCCGAAAAATCACTTCAATGATTGTTATTTTTGTTTGACAAAGATTGCTGGTTTCACAAAGAAAAACAAATCAAAGATCACGTACCCAAACTGCGAATCAGCAATGAAACCAGTACCACATGATGAAACAAATCCACCACCAGTTCCACCAGCAACGATAACAGACAGCAGTTCATCTGAAGATTCTGCTAGTGATATAGAAACAGGGAAAGATGGCATATATGTTCCAGATGCAAATATTTCCCCACATTTGTTAAGTCAAGCGGAGTTAAATGACTTAGTGCGCGATTTGGAATTACCAAAAGAAAAGGCAGAGTTGCTTGGTTCAAGATTTCAAGAATTTAATCTTCTCCAACCAAACACCAAAGTTTCCCATTTCCGCCATCGCCATTTGCAGTTTTCATAATTTTACTTACAGGAAGAAAACGTTTGTTTCTGCCACGATATCAGTGGTCTGATGCAAGGGATTGGCTGTCGCTATGATCCAAAAGAATGGAGACTGTTCATTGACTCTAGTAAAGCTAGCCTTAAAGCTGTATTACTGCACAACGGCAATGAAAAACCTTCAATACCTGTAGCACATGCCACTGGCCTTAATGAGACTTATGAATCGATGAAACTGCTGCTAAGACTCATCAAATATAAGGACCACACATGGAATATTTGTGGCGACCTTAAAGTTGTATCATTACTTCTTGGGTTACAGTTGGGCTACACAAAGCATATGTGCTTTTTGTGTCTATGGAACAGCAGAGATGACAAGAACCACTACAAAAAACATGATTGGCCATCTAGAACTGAACATGTTGTTGGTAAATACAATGTGAAACACCCAGCACTTATTGACCCTCAGAAAGTACATCTTCCACCACTTCACATTAAACTTGGCCTTATGAAAAATTTCGTGAAGGGTATGGATCATCAAGGTAGTGGTTTCCAATATTTAAAGGATAAATTCAAAGGAATATTGACAGATGCTAAGCTAGAAGCTGGAGTTTTCACTGGACCACAGATCCGCAGTGTCATCCACGACTCATCGTTTCCATCTAACCTAAATGAGAATGAACTAGGAGCATGGACATCTTTCGTTGAAGTTGTCAAAAATTTTCCTGGAAACCACAAAGCTGAAAACCACCGTAAACTCGGAGAAAACATGCTTAAATCTTATGAAATAATGGGATGCAGAATGTCTTTGAAAATTCATTTTTTACATTCTCATCTTGACTTCTTCCCGGGCAACCTTGGGGCTGTAAGTGACGAGCATGGTGAGCGCTTCCACCAACAGATCTCAGTTATGGAAAACAGATACCAAGGTAATTTCAACCCAAATATGATGGGAGATTATTGTTGGTTCCTGCAGAAGGAGAGCTCGTCATCCTACAAGCGACAAAGGAAGAGGACACACCAAAGTTTCACTTAAGAACAGGAATTTGCCTTTCAGTAGTAACAACAAAATACTAACGCGCTTTGGGTGGATGGTTGGGCGCAGGGGTGGTAACTCCGCCAGCGGAATTCCGCTGTCTGTCTTAAGCCAGAATAAAGGAGGAAAGACATCCCTGTTCACTAATTAAGTATGCTTAACATAAAACGTGGCACGGAAAAGTAGCTTAGACGGCTTTCGTAATAGAAGCGGGTGAGAAAAAAAATGAAAAATAGGGGTTTTCAGTTACACAAAATCTGGACGTGATAGAGAAATTTTGATATCAGATCTGAAATCAGCATCAGCGCTTTAGTAGGAATCAGTAGTTCACGTGTCTGTAACAAAAAAAAAGTTGAAATTTGTTGCCTAGTGTAATCATTGCCACTCCGTGCATCCTCCTCCGATCCTCCTCCACTCCTCTGTACATGAGCACATATCCATCCCCCAAGTCCCTTCCCAGTTCTCCACTCATATGCCTTGTTTCTGCCATTCCTAAGATGTCGATTTTCCTTTCTCTCATGATGTCCAGAATTTCATCTTCTTTCCCCCTATAAGTTGCTATGTTAATCGTTCCGCATCTAATCCTGAGTGTGTTCATTTTTCCTGTCCAGTTTCGTTTCCTTATCCGTGATCTGTTTATCAATCCTGGTTCCGAGGCTGGTTCTTGAGTTTCTGCAGCGATAAAGTTTTTACACCACCGGCTTGCTAGGCCTGTTGTGGCAACCCTCCTTTTTTATCCGGGCTTGGGACCAGCATAGGATTCCAGGTGTCATTCCCCATGGCAATAAAATCTGGCCAATAAATCACTAATTACTAATTTTTTTATTTTAATGTTATTATTTTCAGTGACTAAAATAATAAAATTTAAAAAACAATCCCCCAAAAATTTATTAATTGGTAACCGTTGAGGCTTTTTGTAATTTTATTTTTCCGGCGAACTACATAGTTTCTTTAGCTGTACATACTGAATGTATGGTACGTGCCGTACAAGACTACATCTTTAATTCTGACCGGGTCTGCACACTTCAAACTCAAATTTCTATCGAATCTCTCCTTACTTTATAAAACTAGGAAAATTTTCATATAAATCGCATAGGAAAACAAATCAATGTATAGGACCTCAGATTTTTTTATTCATACCAGGGCTACTTCTAAGACAATTTTAGTGGGTAGGTTAAAATAGTTTTTTTTGAATTTGCATTTGATCACAAATAACAAATCAAATCAAATGTATATGTTGATACATATATACTCATACATGTATGCTCATATATATTCTCTTATTTTATTTCAGTAGGTGGGTGAAATCTTCTTGTACGTGGGTAACTGCCCACCCAGAAAGATTTCACCCACCTACTAAAATAAAATAAGAGCGTGTCTATGAGTATATATGAGCATATGAGTATACATATATGCATCAACATATACATTTGATTTTATTTGTGTTGTTTGTGATCAAATACAAATAAAAAAAACTATTTTAACCCACCCACTAAAATTGTCTTAGAAGTAGCCCTGGTGCACACTAAATTAACTTCCACAAAATTTGAATATTTCGGAAGCAAGTTTACCTCACTCTCAAATATTATTTTAATTAGTTAGTATTAAGCCTGAATTTGCAGTGTGGGATATTTGATTTCATAGTTTTTAATTAGGAAGCTGTCAGAACTTTGCTTGGAAAAAACAAAATTTCATTAAAATCGGTATATAAATAAATTTGCCCTGCGAAATTATTACCATGGCAACGGACTGTATACAGACCAAACGAACGAAAATATATTTTAATATATACTGTATATATATATATATATATATGAAAACTAAAAATTTTATTGGCAGAACAATAATCCATAGGATAAAATAGTGATAAACTAAACTAAAAACAAAACTAGACTGAATATATGAAAATTAATGAAAATGACAAATATTATCAATACAATGACAGTTCACGTACTAAAGATAGAAATATATACAGTTGATTAGAAATAATACAGTAATGTCGAAGTTACTGTAAGTGGAGCTACAGACAGACGTTTTCGTACCAAGAATTCCATAGCTTAGAGAATAAACAGCAGGACTCATGGATAGTTTGGATAATCTGGTGGGTTGATTTTTTAATTCTTTGCATTAGACTGTATTGAGCACGTCTTGTTACCTCCGGGAAGCTCGGAACATTGCGGATAGCAAACATTTGTGAAGCTGAGCATCTCGGGGGTAATTTATGTAAGAGTCTAAAAGACCCGTTGTACAGCAAATTTAGGGTTCTGTCAGAACCTTTTTTATAATTCACCCAGAGTTGCTGTCCGTATATATTACTGCAGTAAGTACGAAAGAGAGTGTCTTTAGTTTCACTTGTACAGAACCGAAAGTTCCTTATAGTCATATTCGCTTTAGCACAAAGGCTTCGAGATTGTTTTCTCATATCTGAGTCATCACTCAAGGAGCTGGTGATAGTTTGACCCAGATACTTAAACTCTTGTACTTCTCAATTACTTCACCTTTCATTTTAAACCTAATATCAGCAGGCTGATTACAGCTTTTAGGATGAAATTGCATAAACTTAGTTTTTGTAACATTAAAAAGAATATCATGTTTCTGCGAATACACTACGCAGACTTTTTAGTAGCCGATCCAGACCTTTCACATAGGGGCTTATTAGCACCATATCATCGGCATAAACAAACTTATTTATCCTTGTGTTATCTATACAGCATCCCACTATTGCCTCATTAAGTGACGCAATTAATCTGTCAATATATACATTAAACAGCATAGGAGAGAGCAAGGAGCCTTGTCTCTCCCCGCGAGAGGAGCCAAAACATTCGGATAGTACATTGCCCCACCTAACGGTAAAAGATTGGTGGGAATACCAAAATTTCAGTAAATTTAATATGTACATGAGAACCTTCCTGTCTTCTAGCTATAAATAGTTGAATTACTGTCAGTGTATTTAGATATTGTTTCTTTAAGTACATAGATACACAGGTCAGTTGAGTGGAACATTTTAGATGTTCATAGGTAATCATTTAATCAGAGTAACAAGAGTTTTTCTAGTAGTTTCGAGAAGCAGGAAGCGACAGCAATAGGCCTGTAATTATTGCTGGACAGAATGTCTCCATACTTATTTCTGACCAGGGGCAAGATATATACCCTCATGAAGTCTGCAGGGATATGGCTATGAGCAAGCATGGCTGATAAGAGCAATGATATATGCAGACATACTACGTCATTGGCATATTTTAAGTGCTCATTCGATAGATCATTTACCCAAGTCTTTAACGCTTTAATTAACCTCTTTACTTCAGGAACTGATATCAAAGTATTTTCCCTTGTCCCTCCCACAGGCGTTTCGCTGCAATATATCTTAAGATTATCCCTATTCACACTGTTAAGAATATTAGAGTAGTGGTTTTACACATCTTTGCAATTTTATCCTCCCCCGACACCCCATCGATTGTCAGAGGGACGACATTTTTGACACCCGTCTGACTCTTAACAAATTTCCAAAATTTGTTATTATCGTTATTTATGCGAGCTTCACAGGCTTTTGATGCTCGAATAGACACTTCTTCCTGTTTACATCGCCTTATAGCCGCCTTATACTGACCCCTACTTCTATACATGGTCCTAATCTGGGTCTACCATGAAAGCACCACAAATCGTGGGCGTCTTTCGATTCCCTCTTCAGAGGACAATAAAATCATTCCATCCAGAATAATCTTAGTATGATAGTTTATAACACCTGTAAGAATAGCAACATTTACTCAGCAACACTTACTCAGGTTCAAGTTAGATAAAAATGCCTTACAAAGTGACATTTCAAAGGCATTTTTGAGAATAAATCTTAAAAATGAATGACAAAAATCAACTTATGTTCTTATGGTTCAGGATCAGGGTTCATAACCTTTAGATTCAATGTTGTGTTGTTTGGAGCCAATTGCTCACCTAGCCTATTAGCATTGACAATTAGACATCATTTGAACCAGTTTAATAACTCTTTAACACTAAACTTCCTTAAAGAACATTTTTACGTAGACAATCTAATAGGCTCAACATCAACAAAATCTGAATTATCTGAGGTCTATGAAAACTCTCAAAACATTATGCAACAAGATAACTTTGAACTTAGAGAGTGGATTTTAAATTATGAGGATTTAAACAAAAAGATTTTAAAAGATAATAATGGTCTTACTGAACCATCAGACAGAGTTAAGACTTTAGGTATGAACTGTTATTTGGATGCAACTTCTAACAATCATGATTCAATCTGCACTAAAGGTTTTAAACTTGATGAGGAAGCTAACACTAAAAGACAGATATTATAAGAAGCTTCCAAAATTTTTGATCCCATGGGTCTATCCCTGCCTTCAACAATAAGATCAAAGATTCTCCTCCAAGAACTTTGGAAGACAAATGTTGAGTGGGATGAGCCAATAACAGCTGAAGATCAAAAATCTTGACAGAAGTTAGCTACTGATTTAACAAAAGTGCAGAACATTAAAATACCAAGGTGCTGTGGGTTTAGAGATAAACCCCAGAGACTTCATGTGTTTGCTGATGCAAGCACACAGGCTTATGGGTGCTGTGCGTACCTTGTAAGTCCTACAGAAAGTCATCTAATTCATGCAAAAGGGAAAGTTGGACCTCTCAAACCTACCCGACCCATACCTCAATTGGAACTATTGGCTGCTGCGTTAGCCATTAAGACCATTTCATTTCTTAAGGATGCTTATTCTGATGTGAACATAACTGATATCCACATCTGGCTCGACAGTCAGATTTGTCTTGCCTGGATACGGAATGATAGCATTAATAGTAAGAACATCTTTGTAAGAAACAGGCTAAAAGAAATAGCTGAAGTTAATGAAAGTCTACAAGTCAACTTTCACTATGTTCCAACTAAAGAAAATCCAGCAGACTTTCTGACCAGAGGTTTATCCTACAAGTTGTTGAAGCCAAACAAAACTTGGTTCATGGGACCTAAGTGGCTCTGTAATACAGACCAATGGCCTGTGGAACAAGTTAACCTGGCATTAAATTTAACTTTTTCAAATGAAAAGGTTCAACCAATCACCAATTATGAACATTATTCTGACTTCAGCAAGCTTGTCAGGGTCACAGCCTACTGACTGTTTGAGGTTTACTCACAACTGTTTAACTACAATTAACAAACAGCTAAATAAGAACAGGTACAATTATACAGAAGTTGCAACCAAGTACTGGATAGGGCATGCACAACAAAAAGAGTACAATAAAGAGTTAGAATCCTTGACTAATGGGAAACAAACAAAAGAGCCTGTACCATCAGTAGTTGTGAATCTAAACTTGTTCAGAGATGAGGAAGGTCTTCTAAGGTGTAGAGGGAGACTAGATAAATCAAAACTGTCTTACAAAAGCAAACATCCAATACTTTTACCTAGATTTAGCTATCTGACAACATTAATCATCACACGAACACACAATGATGTACATCATATGGGGGTACCACAGACACTAACTGCATTAAGAAAAACTTATTGGATACCCAAGGGAAGGATCACTGTTAAAAGAGTCCTCAATGAATGTGTCACATGTAGGCGTATTCATGCAAGGCCCTATAGGAAACCAAATCCTCCTGCTTTGCCAGAGGAGAGAGTTACTCTCAACAGACCCTTTGAGACTGTAGGCAGTGACTATACAGGAGCATTGACTGTAGGGGTGGTTGACACTGAACAAATATGTACATTTTACTATTTACACGTGCTGCCTCACGACCTGTTTATTTGGATGTTGTGGAGGATCTTACAGCAGAATCCTTTGTTGCTGTCTTTAAGAGATTCTGTGCACGACATTCAGCATCCAAAACAGTTTGGACTGACAACGCTACATATTTCAAGGCTGGTGAACAGGTCATTAACGACTTGTTAAGCAATGAAGTCACACAATTATATGTACAAAATTCAAACATAAAGTGGAAGTATATTCCAGTTGCCTCTCCTTGGTATGGTTTTATCTGGGAGAGGAATATACAAACAGTAAAGAATTGCTTGAGGAAAGCAATTGGTAAAAAACAGATACACTTGTTTGAGTTGCTCACTCTCCTAGCTGAGATTGAGAACATCATCAACAATAGACCACTCACTTATGTGAGTGACAACATTAATGACCCGGACCCATTAACTCCAAATCATTTGATTCGGGGAGGATAAGTTAGTCTCCTGCCGGACTACAATATAGACTCTTCAGAAGACCGAAACTGGACTCAACAACATGATGAACTCCAGAGTAAGTTATAACACTTAACTAGAGTTAAAGATCATTTCATTAAATAGTGGAAAACTGAGTACTTGATGGGTTTAAGGGAGAGACATAAACAAATGACTAAGAAGGATTGGTCTGACACAATTAAGGTAGGGGACCTTGTTCTAATACATGACAGCACTCCAAGACAATACTGGCCTCTGGCTAGAGTATTAGAACTCAGACCAGGGGCAGACGGGGTAACAAGAGTGGTCAAATTAAGGACTTCAACGGATGACACAATGAGA